>JABCRI010000718.1:0-73669 GCA_015143295.1 Tetracentron sinense | reverse complement strand
CCGTTTTCTTAGTCCTCCAGCCTCTCCTCGAAAGTTACCACGTCCTCTCAAGTCCCGTGATCAAAACAGCAGGCCGCTTGTACTTCTCGTTGTGTCCTAAAACAGTCACGATCTTTCCGATCGATCCCGCATTACGCATCATATCCCCCACCCAAATCCCTCTACCACAATCCTTCTCGTTCGCTCTTCCTTTAAAGGCTTTTGGAATCTCCGTCCCGGGTGTTCTATCTCAAACGGTTGATGGTTGATATAAATCACTACCTCATATGGCCTCCATCAAAGGGCAGTCCAAACAGCAAGAATGAACTTACGGCTTGCAAACTCTATTAATGCTTCACAAAGGAAGGAGACACTAAGTTTTTAAGTATTTATAACCTATAAGGAGGATTTCAAACCCGCGTGGCAAATACTGTATCCTCCCGCTTCGCCCTAGCATCCCAAGCGTTATATTCACCGAAGTGGGTGGAGTTCCATTTTCCTCCATTAACAAGTGCTCGCTCTTCCTCCCTTCATCGACTGTTACTGTCTGTCTGCTGACAAAACCACGTGTTTAGAATGGTAGTTAAGTTGCTAAAAACTCAAAAAGCATCTATCTACTTGGGGTTTTTGGGACCGGTACCGGGATACCACGGCGTCTCTAATCTCCCCGAATGTGCTGTACTCGAACATTTTTCGGTCAACCGGATGGTCCCTCAGGGTCTCCTCACTTTTTTCCACTCGCTGTCTGATTTCACCATACAAATTTTTCCATACCCAGGGTCAACCCAAAATTATTAGGGTCGACCCTGAGGTGCCAACCTTAATTTCAAAATTCATTTTTGAGTCTTGTACCCTTCACAAAAGTTGTAACCCTTTTTGACGCGGTTGTTTTGACATATTATGGAGTAAAATCTGAACTACGGTTTGTGAGATACGCTCAAAACAAGCAACCTTGATTTTTTGAAAAATTACAGATTTTAAAACAAGTTTTGCACTGTTTATCTCATCACCTAGGGTCCATATGGTTAGACCAAGTCACTTACCACCTAAGGCATCATGTTAGGATAATTTTAAGTTAAATCCCACCTATGCTAGTATGGTATCTAGGTCACTTACCATCCTATGAAGGAAATGATCAACCCGAGTCTTCAACGGTCTTCAACTTCACTTGTTCGCGAATGCTTGACGACAACGACACAAGATACACACCTAGACACCTAGACTCGCTTGTTTTGACACCAGAATATGCCAATACAAAAATATGAAATTTACATAGATGTCATCAAACAGATTCCTTCCTATTCTAAGTTCTTAAAAGACCTAACCACTGTCAAAAGGAAGACATCAATTCCTAGAGAAGCTATTCTTACAGCTCAATCTTCAGGGCTTATCCAACACACCTTAGTGCCCAAATACAAGGACCCTGGATGCCCAACAATCTTCATCAGGATTGGAGATACTATGATTGACAAGTGTCTTTTAGACTTAGGCGCTAGTGTGAACCTTCTACCTTATTCTGTATACAAACAGCTAGGTTTGGGAGAGCTCAAACCTACAGACATCACCTTGAGTCTTGCAGATAGGTCAGTAAAGGTTCCAAAGGGAATAGTTGAGGATGTGATCATCAAAGTCAATGAGTTCTATTTTCCTGCAGACTTCGTAGTCTTGGACACCGAACCAGTCATGAACCCTAGTTGTCACATTCCTGTGATACTTGGTCGCCCATTCCTCGCTACATCCGATGGAGTCATCAAATGTAGGAATGGAGTCATGACTTTGGCTTTCAGTAATATGAAGCTGACATTGAATGTATTCCACAATGGCTTCCAGAGCAACGAAATGGATGATGAGGAAGACGTGAACATGATAGATGTTCTCGTAGGCCAAACCATTCAACAATCTTGTTATCAGGATCCTTTAGAGCAATGTCTAGCCCAGTTCAACATTGACATTGATGACTCCATCCAGGAAGTCAATGTCATGTTGGACTCAGCTCCACAAATGGACATCAGCCGGTGGAGAGAAAAGATAGAACAATTACCAGTGACCACCTTAGTGCCTGTGCCCTCTATCATCGAACCTCCCAAGTTAGAACTCAAGCCATTGCCTGAATCTCTGAAATATGTCTTCCTAGGTAGTGCAGAAAGCCTCCCCGTTATCATTGCTTCAGATCTAGAGAAAGATCAAGAGCGAAAGGTTCTTAAAGTTCTTCATTTTCACCCGAAAGCTATTGGATGGTCAATCGCAGACATAAAAAGAATTAGCCCATCTGTGGTCATCTATCAAATTCATTTAGAAGAAGATGTTAAACCATCTAGAGAACCTCAGAGACGGCTGAATCCTATCCTCAAGGAAGTAGTAAGAGGAGAAGTGCTTAAACTCCTAGACGTAGGTATTATATACCCTATACCTGACAGTAAATGGGCAAGTCCAATCCAAGTGGTGCCAAAAAAATCTGGAGTCACTGTTGCAACCAACAAACACAATGATCTAGTCCCAACTCGCCTCCAAACTGGCTGGCGAGTTTGCATTGACTATCGAAGGTTAAATGCAATGACTAGGAAGGACCATTTTTCCCTACCATTTATTGATCAAATGTTAGAGCGTCTAGCAGGTCACGCTTACTACTGCTTCCTCGATGGTTATTCTGGATATAACCAAATTTCAATAGCTCCTGAGGACCAAGAGAAAACAACATTCACCTATCCCTTTGGCACATTTGCCTATAGGCGTATGCCTTTTGGTTTGTGTAATGCACCCGCCACCTTCCAATGATGTATGTTGAGTATCTTCTCAGACATGGTGGAGAGATTTCTGGAGGTTTTTATGGAAGATTTCTCTGTCTTTGGATCATCATTTGATGAATGTCTTAACCATCTGACACTTGTTTTGCAAAGATGTGAAGAAAAGAACCTAGTTCTTAACTGGGAAAAGTGTCATTTTATGGTTAAGTCAGGGATTGTGTTAGGTCATGTAGTGTCAAAAGATGGCATAGCAGTGGACAAGGCCAATGTAGATGTCATTTCCAACCTACCATCTCCTAAATCTGTTAGAGAAGTGAGATCATTCTTAGGCCATGCCGGCTTCTACCGTCGGTTCATTAAGGATTTTAGTAAGATCACAAGACCTCTATGTGATTTACTGACAAAAGATGCTCCATTCAATTTCACCCATTCATGTCTAGATGCATTCGAGAGACTGAAAAAGGAGTTAACCTCTGCACCAATTATTCAACCTCCAAACTGGAGTGTTCCATTTGAGGTTATGTGCGAAGCCTCTAATTATGCCATAGGAGTTGTCTTAGGGCAAAGAGTTGACAAGATGCCACATGTCATCTACTATGCAAGTAAGACTCTAAACGATGCTCAACTCAACTATTCTACCACAGAAAAGGAGTTGTTAGCTGTCGTTTATGCCTTAGACAAATTTAGGTCCTATCTTATTGGCTCAAAGGTTGTCGTATACACTGATCACGCAGCTCTTAAGTACCTTCTCACCAAGAAAGATACTAAGGCCAGGCTAATTAGGTGGATTCTCCTGTTACAAGAGTTTGACCTAGAAATCAAGGATAAAAAGGGTGCAGAAAATGTAGTAGCAGATCATGTCTCTAGACTTATTGTTGAACCCTCTTGTGATGCCTCATCTATTTTAGAGACATTCCCCGATGAACAACTTATGGCTGTCTCTATTATCAAAACTCCATGGTATGCAGACATTGTCAATTACCTAGTCAAACACCAAGTTCTTGGTCTAAGCAAGAGAGATTTCGTTTTCTAGCCAGGGCCAAATGGTATTTTTGGGATGAGCTTTACTTATTCAAATACTGCCCAGACCAGATCATTAGGCGATGTGTCCCTGAATGCGATCAACGAAAAATTCTCGAGTTCTGTCACAATCATGCTTGTGGAGGACACTTTGGGGGAAAGAAGACTGCTGCAAAAATCTTACAGTGTGGCTTCTACTGGCCTACTTTATTTCGTGATACTCATGAATATTGTAAGGCATGTGATCGTTGCCAATGATTAAGGCGAATCACAAAGAGGAATGAAATGCCCCAAAATCCCATCCTGATCATCGAGATATTTGATGTATGGGGCATTGACTTTATGGGCCCATTCCCTATATCTCATGGTTATCTCTACATCCTAGTTGCGGTAAACTATGTCTCCAAATGGGTTGAAGCTCAAGCATGTTGGACAAATGACCATAAGGTGGTTGTTCAGTTCCTCAAAGATACTATCTTTGCTCGTTTTGGTACTCCTTGAACCATCATTAGTGATGGGGGTAAGCATTCTGTAATCGGGTTTTCGAGGCCTTAATGAAGAAGTATATCATTCGTCATAAGGTTGCTACCCCTTATTACCCACAAACTAGTGGGTAGGTCGAAGTTTCCAATAGGGAGATCAAAATCATTCTAGAGAAGACAGTTAACCCCACTAGGAAGGAGTGGTCGTTGCGACTAAGTGACGCATTATGGGCTTATAGAATGGCCTACAAGACTCTAATTGGGATGTCCCTATACAGATTAATCTTTGGGAAAGCTTGTCACCTACCAGTCGAGCTAGAACATAAAGCTTATTGGGCTATCAAACGCTTGAATTTCGATCTTGACAAGGCAGGAGAAGTTAGGAAACTCCAACTTGATGAGTTGGAGGAGCTTAGGCATGACGCCTATGATTGCACTAAAAAGTATAAGGACCAAATGAAAGTCATGCATGATAAACATATCCTTAGGAAAGAATTTTTCCTAGGTCAGAAAGTCCTCTTATACAATTCTGGGCTCCACCTATTCTCAGGCAAGCTAAAATCACTGTGGAATGGTCCATACATAGTCCAAATAGTTCATCCTCATGGTGCCGTGGAGCTTCGAAATTCAAAGGATAGCCATACTTTTCAAGTTAATAGGCAGCGTCTCAAACCGTATCTTGAGTACTTTACTCCAAAGGTAGAAGAAATTTTGTTGGATAATCCTGTGTATCAAGACTAAGACATTGCATTGGTCTGACTGAAGACGTTAAACTTAGCGCTACGGGGAGGCAACCCTGTCTTCTTGTACATATTTTGTAGGATCGTCACAGTGCATACGTCAGTTTGTATACCTTATTTGGTAAGAAGTTCCTACTCACATTGTTCATTTCATTCACTGCATAACATTGGGGACAATGTTAGATTTAGGTTTAGGGCTATGGACTTACCATTTAAAAAAAAAAACAAAAAAAAAAACAAAGGAGTTTGCTTATATATCTCAAGATCTTGACTCATACTCACAAGCATTTGGTGAAACATTATAAATCAGTCAGAATTTCAAAGTATTTAGGATAGGAGTCCTTGTATACATCTCTTGCTTAGCAGATCTTAGAAACAAAGAAACCCCTGAAAATTCACTACACATCTGACTTGTCACCTAGAGTCCAGGTCAAAGAGACTAGGTGTGACCCTTCTAATTACCTAGAATGTTAGGAAAGACCAGATCTGATGAACTATGACTTCCTTGTTCATTTGGTTGGCTGGGAAAGAAGAAAAACAGAACTGGGTTATACATACATTTTGAAAAGCAACCAATGAATTAGACTGGGCACACTGGAAAGGGCTAAATATTCTCAGATTCGTGTTTCAAAAAAAAAAGGAGGTGTTGAAAAGAAAAGACAAAATCTAAGATGTCAAGTGTAGAATTTGAGCAAAGAAAGCAAACAGGTTGTGCTGACGTATCCTCGAGTATGCTCCCCAGTG
This sequence comes from Tetracentron sinense, assembly GCA_015143295.1. Taxonomy (NCBI): domain Eukaryota; kingdom Viridiplantae; phylum Streptophyta; class Magnoliopsida; order Trochodendrales; family Trochodendraceae; genus Tetracentron; species Tetracentron sinense. The sequence goes on along the minus strand of JABCRI010000718.1, from coordinate 67,960 downwards.
GCTCATGTGTTGTTACGCTCTTGCGCTAACCTAGCTCTTGGAAATAGTGTGAAAGCCACCGATGTGAAAATACAAGTAAGCTGGAATATCACAGATAAAGCCCCTTAGAGGTATTAAGGTGAACATCCACAATTCTCGTTAACTCAGACAGGATGCTTAGTTTGGAGTTAGGTTCTAGGTCAATCTCATCATTCATGGCAGTTAGGAGTTAAACCCTGCTTTAGAAGACCAAATCTCGAAATCACAAATCAGATATTCACATGCACTCAGGGTTGTATCTTATTCTAGAATTCTTCTAAGAGAGAGTTAGTATATGGGACTTATTTCTAAATTTGTAAGGAACCAATAACTGATAAATTTCAAATAGCCAATGCCTAGAAAAAAAAATGTTGAAGTAAGATCTTGTTAGATATATAGCAAACTTTTGAATTTTGTGGGTAAATTCTCTGCAAACTGTCGCGCCCCAAAATACCCCTTAGGAGTTAAGGGATACTTTAGGTGTGACTATACGTACCTGCCAAACCATCCTGTAATGAACAAGATAATTACAGTACTAAATAATGATAATTAGAGCGCGGAAGCTAAACATAAATGCGGAAGGGAAAACTAACTTTTACTTTTCTTCTAAGATTTCCAAAATAGTATTCCAAGTTAACATATATACAATACATGTCTAAGTCTAAGGTGGACAGGCCCACCTATCAAAATGTCAAAATACATAAGCACCCTCTCGTACACTCCCCTCAACAGTAGTCGAGGTACGGTCACACGTCAAGGTCTCCTTCAGCCTGAGACTGCAGTGGGATAGACGGCTCTCTCTCCTCTATATACTCTTCCTCGACCCAAGGCTCCGAGTCGAGGGCTCCCTCGGTATCTGCCAAAATGAAAGTACGGCTGAGCATGGAATACACAGCGAGTACAAGCTACTAGCTAACCATAACAATAATAAACACGCAAAGAGTAATACAATACCAATCATCAATTCAAGGCAATAGTAAAATCATAGAATTAAACAATATTAAACATGGAGCAATATTATCATCTAGATGTACGTGCATGAATGCAAAAACGCCGATAAAACTCATGCTTGAAAACCCGTTTCCATATCTCGGTATGTCTTGTAGAAATCATGTATGCGTGCATGCATGAATGTCTTGTCATCATCTTGTAAACTTGCATCTTGTAACTTGTGAGCCAAAGGCTAGCACCCGAATCTCCCTAGGCTGCCAACCTCCTTGATATATGATTTTCTTGTGAGCCAGAGGCTAGTACCCGAATGTCCCTGGGCTACCAACCTCCTTGACAACATGTGTTTTGGGTTTTCTTGTGAGCCAGAGGCTAGTACCTGAATCTCCCTGGGCTACCAACCTCCTTGACATGCAATGTTTTCTTGTTGATTTATTATATGCATATGCTCTTGAAAAGCCCAGTTCATGCAACCATGCGTGCTCGTGTGCGTGCCAATAGTGACAATCCTGATGATATGCTTGGATGAGAAGATCACAAAAGCATAGCATTCCCATTTTTGAATACAAGCATAAAGGAATATGGATAACATGTAGGGCATTTGATCAAGGCAGGCATTTAAACATAATAGCTCAATACATGCTTTCAAAATTCCAGTTCATTTATTCAATACGTCATTTAAGCATTTTATCAAACAATTGGTGTGCAATCCCATTCCTAGTCATTTTGTTTCGATTTCTTAATGCATATATTTCATCACACCACACAAAATGTATTTATTATGTTTGAAGTGCCCATCCACCATTTTCCAATACCCATTCATCAACCAACACGGCATCCAATCGCCTCAACCCATTTCATCCATTCATACATCCCACATTCATTCACATTATCTTATTTAGGTTTTGGATATGTAGTATGTTTCCAAGAAAAAGGGAATACAAGATCAACAGCATGATTTTAAAAGAAGAAAGCTTAAAGTATTGCTAGAGAAGTTAGTAGAGTATACTAACCTTGAAGATCAAGCTTGATCTTTGAGGAATCATTTGATTGAGGATGGTTCTAGCTTGGAATCCTTCAAGCTTGCTCCCTTGATCTCAATCCCAAAGCCCTGTTTGGATTTTTCCTTAAATCTCTCCTCCTCCTTTTTCCCCTTCTTTCTCTCCTTAGGTTCAGAAAATCCCCAAATGGGATCCCTAAACAAGACAAGGGTTAAAAACCCCCAAATTCGGAACCTGCTACCGCATGCGATCGATCGCGCACTTATCTACGATCGATCGCACATTAATGCGATCTATCTCACATGAACCCGAATACATTGGTCTGATTTCCCTCTGTATACGATCGATCGCACACTCTTGCGATCGATCGTAGATCACTGCGATCTGTCGCACAGGGATCCCCATCTATCGCATATGGTCCCGAGACCTTGGGACTTATTTCACCTGCATGCAATCGATCGCACCAAACCTGCAATCGATCGCACATCCCAGATTTTGGTGTTTTCTTCCATTTTCCCCTACTTTGGTAATTCGGACATAACTTGTGACTCAGTTGTCCGATTTGGACGATTCAACTTGCGTTGGATTCATCTTTTGAAGGGGAACATTCTTGGTATTTTAGAATTTCCAATTTCTTCTTTATTTATTGACCAAATTACCCCTAAATTCGACTGATCCGCAAATGGGTTTCAGTAACTCGAGTGTTCAATATGTCCGACTTAGGAACTACTTCCTAACACTTAGAGTTTCTTTAAATTTTCTCATTTCATAGAAATAGGAGGATTACAAAGGCAAAATGCCTTGGCACGGTTTTTTTTTTTTTAATACATGGCAAAAGTTTCGGGGTTCTACACAAACCTTCACGAGACAACACTCATCCACTAGGGGTAACCTAGGGGTTTAATGGCTTGTTGCACATGCTAAGTGCAACTGTGATACTTACGAAAGTGAGTTAGTGTTGCTCGAGGACTAGCAAAATGTAGGTTTTTGGGTATTTGATGTGCATAGAATAATGTTAATTACTATCTCTTTATTTGCATATGTTAGTTATTTATCTTGTCTTAATTTTTTTAATTATAGTTTTTATCTTATTATGTAGGAAATTGAGAGAGTTGTATAGGAATGAGGCTAAATCAAGGAATTAGAGAAGAAAGACCCAAGTCCAAAAGTTAAAGTCTAAGTAAAGAAGATAAAGCCCAAATCCAAGACTCAAGTCAAAGCACAAATTGAAGAAATTCAAAGCTAAAAGCCCATTAGAGAGAAAAGTCATACAGGGCCCACTCATCTAATTGGATTAAATCAAGGAGAACTTTGGAGATTTTCTCCAATGAAACACGATCCAATAAGCAAGCAAATGCTTTGGTTCGGAAGATAGATCTTATGAAAACTTTAATTAAAGTTCAGATTTAATATTTTCGTAACAATACAATTTTGGAGTATTTAAAGGATTAATCTTACCGGATTCTTAGTTTCCTCCTTTTTTCCCTTATCACGAGTTAGCCGAACATTGTAGCATTCAAGATAAAACCAATGAAATAAATCATGCTCTTCATTGATGTTTGATAGACTTTTTACACCACTTCCTCTTCTACTCTTACAAAATAGAAAATCAAAGAAAAGAAAGACAATGGTAGAGAGAAAAGAGAATAAGATTTAGGCTAGAGAGAATGAGAGAAAAAGAGAGAGAGCCCCCAAAAGAGGAAGAGAAAAACTCTTTTTAACCCTGATTTTTTTGTGCTCTATGCATAAGCCTCCACTTGGCCGGATATTTTGACATCTTTAAAGTCCTAATTAGCAGATCCTCATGAAATGCAATATTGTTTCCCTTTGAGTCTTCTTTCCATTACCTCAAATCTTGCCTTAATCCAATCTCTCAATAAAAGTTATGACCAAATTAGTGAGTCATGGCAGTTTAGGCGGGAATCTGAAAATCTTCCTTTTCGGGGGGGATTTGTTGCTCAATATTGCCACCCACGAAATTTACTTGCTTTTCTTGTAGATTTTGTTGCCAAACATCAGCAACCCTATCTTCTCCTTGATTTAATCCAATTAGATGAGTGGGCCCTGTATGACTTTTCTCTCTAATGGGCTTTTAGCTTTGAATTTCTTCAATTTGTGCTTTGACTTGAGTCTTGGACTTGGGCTTTATCTTCTTTACTTAGACTTGAACTTTTGGACTTGGGTCTTTCTTCTCTAATTCCTTGATTTAGCCTTATTCCTATACAACTCTCTCAAATTCCTACATAATAACAGAAAAACTATAATTAGAAAAATTAAGACAAGATAAATAACTAACATATGCAAATAAAGTGGTAGTAATTAACATTATTCTATGCACATCAAATCCTATGACTTGGTCATTCCAAGGGTAAAAAAGGAAAAAAGGCTGAAGAGCAGTTTGACAACAACATCCGGTAGTAATCAGACTAGCCAGATAAATCCCCTACAGCAACCCCTGGCAGGTGGCATAGAAGAGCAGCTTCACCAACACTAGGCTCCATTAGAGTTCAGATCCCCAGCAGTGATCTATGGCAGTGTCATATCCCTCAGCAGAACCCAAGCAACGGTCTACAATGGCATTACATCCCCCAGCGGATCTCTCTAAGTAGAAGCATCCTTTCTGCTCCCCCAACAAGGTTCTCCCCAGTCAGAGTCTAATCTCCAACAGTGACAAAACAAACAGGTCTACCCATGAGCATCCTCAGCGGTGACAAAGCCTCTTCTGGGTTATACTCTACTCTCTAAGAGCGAACTCTCCAAGAGCGAAAGATAGACTACAGAATCCCAAAAGCCCTGACTAAGGCACTTTCCTGGCAAAACTGATAGCTAGTTGAAAATTCTTTTATTGAAAGCAAATTTTTTTTTACAAAGGACCAAAACCTTTTACAAAATGTTATCAAAAATAACTCTTTGGTATCCTGACCGGATCATACCAGCCTGCACTGAGCAGCCCCAGCAAGTCAAGGCAGAAGAAGCTGACACCATGCATCCCCGCCAGTCGCAATCAGCAGAGTCATGGGAAAGCATCCTCGTCTTTATCCCCTGCATGACATCCCTGCATAGCGTCAAGCTTCTGGTGACCAAACTCCTCAGCATCATCTTTGATCAAAATCCAGCGCCTCTCGACCATTTCAATCATCCGGCTAGTGCCTCTTGGACATGCCGCACCCTTTCGACACCCCCGTGTGTCCTCGACATCCCGTGTATACCTTTACATCGTATACCACCTGCATGTCCTCTCTTTTGACACCCCCGTGTGTCCTCGACATCCCGTGTATATTTTTACAGCGTATACCACCTACATGTCCTCTTTTTTAACACCCTCGTGTGTCCTCGACATCCCGTGTATACCTTTACAGCGTATACCACTTGCATGTCCTCTCTTTCGACACCCCCGTGTGTCCTCGACATCCCGCATATACCTTTACAGCGCATACCACCTGTATGTCCTCCCTTTCGACATCCCCATGTGTCCTTGACATCCCGTGTATACCTTTACAGCGTATATCACCTGCATGTCTCTTTTCGACACCCCTGTGTGTCCTCGACATCCCGTGTATACCTTTACAGCGTATACCACCTGCATGTCTCTTTCGACACCCCATGTGTCCTCGACATCCCGTGTGTACCTTTACAGCGTATACCACCTGCATGTCTTTCCTTTCGACACCCCCGTGTGTCCTCGACATCCCGTGTATACCTTTACAGAATATACCACCTGCATGTCTCTTTCGACACCCCATGTGTCCTCAACATTCCGTGTGTACCTTTATAGTGTATACCAGCTGCATGTCTTTCCTTTCAACACCCCCGTGTGTCCTCGACATCCCGTATATACCTTTACAGCGTATACCACCTGCATGTCCCTTCTTTCGACACCCTCGTGTGTCCTCAACATCCCGTGTATACCTTTACAGCGTATACCACCTGCATGTCTCATCCCCGACATCCCGTGTGTACCTTTACAGTGTAAACCACCCGCATGTCACCCCCTTCCACACCCTGAGTGTCTTGACACCCTGTGTGTCTCTTCGATCAAACTCGATCGAATCCTTCCGACCGACGAGCTAAGGCATCCCTGCATCCATCATGCCCCAGTGAGTAGTCCGAACTACTCACCCTTCCCCAGTAGTGGCCTTGCTGCTATGTTGCACTCACCATTTGCACTGCACACATACATACCATCATTCTGCATCCCTGTTATCCGAGCTCGGTGTACAAATAGGATGATTACAATCTTTACCATTCGAATCGCCAACCTTGGCATTCTCCAGCAAAGAGGGGCAGCTATAAGCACCCAATTTTTACACCCCATCTAACTGTAGTTAAAATATTTTAACTGTGGTTATCCCTCCTACCAAAGCCCTCACACCCAAAGACAAAACCCTGCCCTTAGGACTCACCTTAGGTGAACACTAGTTAAAACCTAGAAAGCCTATGTCCTAAACCCTAGCATTAGGTGACCCTAGCATAACCCTAGAGCCCTTAGGGCATGAACCTTAAAAACCATGGCCCTTAGGGCCTGACCCTTTAATCCAAGCCCACAAGGCCCAAAAACCCTTAGGATAATTCCCTATACCCAAGTGTGCATGGCCCAGCCCATTTCAAAACTAAATCCAGAATGTCGGTAGAAGGCCTACCGATGTTTTAATTGGGGCTTTCACTTCTCAGGGGTATGTGATGACAACCTCCAGGCTTCAATTGGGGCTTTCACCTCGAGTCAGCGTCTTATTTGGGCTCAGTACTACAAAACCAGAAATATCCTAGACCTATCTGTGGTTTACCCGGACTCGCACCTCATGAATGCTGCTATCCAGTGCTGGAGCCCATCTCACATGGTATTTCGTTTTGGTAAGAACGAGCTCTGCCCAACACTGGAAGAGATTCAACGCATTTTGGGGTTAAACATAGATGGTGAAGCCATAGTACCACGCTACAAGACAACATACCAGGCAGACCTATCCAGGTTCTTGCATATTAAGCCTGCCTGCTCGCAGCCCGGTCCTAACGGCTCTTTTGATCAGATACCCGTGTCTTTTCTCGAAAAGAAGTACAAGCGCAAATGGAACCCTGACTCCATTTCAGCAGAACTTCCCGGACTCAATGCCCTTGCACTGATAGTCATGTCTCAACTGGTGTTCCCAAGGTGTCGTTCGCTCATCAAAGCAGTTCTAGTCGGGATCATCGAGGACATGATAACTCCTGCTCGGTTGTACCAGTCATCTTAGCCGAGCTTCACAGAGCTCTCAACGAGTCTGTAAACCGTAGAAAAGGCATCTTCCATGCCAGTACACCTCTCCTGCACTTTTGGTTGGTAAGTCACTTACATACAATCATTTTAGTACCAAACAGCATACGCGACGCTTATAGTCTGCCTCGAAAGATTTCTCAGAATCAAGGGCCGATAGTAACTACAGATGTTGGAGAGCTCTACCAGCTCCTCCAAGACCTTTTAAAGGAAGAAATCACTTGGCAATGCAATTGGCTTGTGTTGAACAGGTTACCCCGTGTTGTCATCACCGGCAGATGATGCATGATTCTTGCTGGTCTAACAGGCTCCGTAATCTATACACCACTCCAAGTCCTCCGATAGTTTGGACTCCCTCAACGTATCCCCATGATAGACCAACAGGAAAATAATTGGATCACCTTCACAGTATAATCCGACAACCTCACCCGACACTTCCAGTCAGCTTAGCGCAGCTCCAGGCGAGACCAATGGCTAGACTTTATGGTCTTATCAGGGCCATCAACCGACTCGGCATACCGATAATGGGTGGATAATCCTGATATTCTACCCGGCATACCTGCACCTAGGGAATTGCCCACACCAGTAACAGCTCTATCATAAGGAACCATACCCCTAGCAGAGATGGTGGTTCCCTGGACAGACTTCTTCCTGGAGAGACAGCTCTAGATCCAGTAGAAATAGAAGAAGCTACGGAAAGCCCAGCGTGCATTCAGGCAGCAGGAAGCCGAACAAGGTCGGGAACTCTAGGTCGTACAAAAAAATGTTGAACAATTGGAACAGACAATCCAATCTCTTTATAGGAGACGCAGAGGCAACGCCAGGGAAACAGCCATCATCCGAGCCCAGCTTCACTTCCACCAAGAACAGCTTGATAGTGTAAAGGCGGAGATGACCTCCCTTATCCAACAGTTTGGATACTGCATGTTCAACGCTACCGAAACCCTCACACGCATGGAGGTTGAAGTCACATCCCTCCAACAACAGATCATGGATCTTGAGGGCATGCCTCGTCCACTTGACTTTGCGATCCCCGAAGGGCCTGCCTAGGATCGAGTCTTTTTTTCCTGTTCTTTGAGTCACACTATCCATGTACCCACTGCACTCTTCATGCATCAATGAAAATCTTTTTCTAGCATCTGGCTTTTGCCCTCATGCATAATTATGATTAGCCGTTGCATTCTTCTCAGTTGCATGAGCTGACCTGTGACTCGTTCTCTGACTGCGATTCTCGCAGAAGCAGCAGCTGCCGACGTAGTCTTGATGGAAATACCAATCACTAAGGTACTCCCTTGCATAATCCGATCAAAGAACAGCTCCTACACAGTACAATCGGAAAGCAGTACAGGATTGATGGCATAACCTGCAGATCAGCACCAATGAACCACTGAGATCCTACAGTCACATGATAGAGACTAGCAGTCATACAGGCGAAGCTTGAAAGTGTTCTGGAATCCCTGAAGATTCTGATCGGCACTGGGACCGAAGAACCCTCCACCGGGATCCCAACCGGAGAACCAGCCGAGCAACCTACACCTGAGCCTCGCCATTCTCCCTTCATCATACCTAATCCAATACCCGCAACAAGCGGAGGAGAGGAATATGACCAGTACGAAGAACAGCCGAAGATCTCACTTGTCCACCAAGACCAGCCGTCATCCTCAGATCCAACCCCTTCCTTACAAGACGAGACCAAGCAAATGAAAGAGGAGATGAGAAGAATGAAAGGTACATCTACCAATACAAGTCTATCACTGGAAGACTTAACCTTTTCATCAGGGGATGCTGTTCCCACAGGTTTCAAGGTCCCAGACTTTGATAAATATGATGGCTCGGGTTGTCCAAAACAACACTTGCAATTATACTTGGGGCACATACTCTAACATAATAAAAATCAGCCCTTGCTCATCCAGTACTTCCAGAAGAGTTTGAAGGGGGCAGCCCTTACATGGTGGATATTGGTGGACAAGCAGAAAGTCAAGACCTGGTAGGATGCCATAGACAGTTTTATAGAGCAGTACTCCTTCAACCAGGAGCTCCGCCCTCAGAGGAGCCAGCTCGAACAGCTAAGCCAGCGCAACAATGAGTCATTTCTGGAGTACGCCACCTGCTGGAGGGAAATAACAGCAAAGATCCCAACTCCAATCCCTAAGGAGGAATTGGCAGGCATGTTCATGGGCACACTAAAGCAGCCCTACTTTACACTCATGGTGACCTTACCGGTAGTGGACTTCGGCACTATCGTCAGGACAGGTGCCCGTATCAAGATTGCTATAAAAAGCAGGGTCATTCATTCCAGTCTAGGACTTGATCCCCCCAAGGCGACGGCCCCGTCTAGCAGAAATATTGATCCCCGGGACCATAGAAAGAAGGAAGATGTACATATGGTTGCTTCTACGGTGCTCATCAGATTACCAGCTCCAGCAGCGCAGCAGCAGTCAGTTAGCAGGAATACCCGGCCAGCCCGACCATCTTAGGGGCAAAACTGTCCTCCCAAAAACTTTACCCCTCTTCCATATACCCTCAGCCAGTTATTGGAATTTCTCACCAAGCAGGGCCTTCTCGAGTTGAGAGGTCCTACACCTCTTCTACCTCCAGACAAGCAAGGCAAGAATTATAATGCCGATCATCACTACACCTTTCACAGATGCCCAGGTCATGCTACAGATTATTGCATAGGCAAGAAGTGTGCAATCCAAGATCTCTAGGATGAGGGAAGGGTTGAGCTGGCTCCCAGCAACACAAGCATCAATCAGGTGCCACTGCCCCCACATAACAATCAAATCAATTTTATCTAGTGGGAAGAGCCCGGGGCATTGCAGCCAGGACCCCGCACACCCGCAGTAAATGACGGCATCATCAGGCCCTCTTACCGATCACCTATCATAATCCTCTTCTCCCAATCAAACATACGGACTGTTCAGTCTCCAACCTAGATACCTGCCCCGAGCAGATCATTTACATAATTCCTTGCCCCCCAAATTGGCCAACAGCTCCAGCTCAAGCCTCGACCTCTTCAGGCCCTGTCCGGATCCCCTACATCTCAGAACCCCCCTTCAACCTCAACCGAGTACCCGCTCCCCGCTCTCTCATCCTTGAGAACGAAAGTATAGCCTACCTAACCAGATCTGGCCGGGTATATCAACCTCCTGCAACAGAGTCGGGAAAGGTGAAGAATGCAGAGAAAGAAAAAACAGGGGTGTCAGACCCACAGAAAGAGATAGATGATTCAGCAGTACTATTGAAAATCCTAGAAAAAGCAGAGGAGTTCAATATCACTCAACAAATGAGCAAGGTCCCAGCACAGATATCCATCTTGGGTCTTCTTCTCACCTCAGAGCTTCACAAGAAGCAACTGCTCCAAGTATTTGGTAATGCCCATGTAACGCCAGACATAACGCCCGAGAAACTGGGGTAAATGGTGGGGCAAATCCTTGAACCCAAAGTCATCTCCTTCACAGAAGAGGAGATAATGGACAGCGACAGGGACCATACCCGAGCTTTATACATTGCAGTACAGTGCATGGACCAAACATTATCATCAATGCTCATCAATAATGGCTCCGGTCTGAACGTCTACACACTCTCCACACTGCAAAACCTGAGCCTGGATCTCAGTCAAGTGAAGAAGAGACACATGACCATCAGGGCCTTTGATGATACCACCAGGCAAAACCTGGGTGACATCGACCTGACCAACGGGGTCGGATCTGCTCATTTCTCAACAAACTTTCAGGTTGTGAACATGCCAGCCTCTTTCACTCTGCTCCTAGGGAGGCCATGGATCTATGCGGCCTGAGCCATTCCCTCCTCTTTGCATCAAGGAATCAAGTTCATCCAAGATGACCATCTGATTGTCATTCCGTCTGAAGAGTTGGCAAATTCCTTTGGGGATGTCCAAGAGCTGGGGCAAGGCACTGCCTTCATGACATTCCAGTTCGAGCAGGTCAGTTCTATCGCCCAGGTAGAACAGCAATGCAAGCAAGCAGTGCCATCATTTGTCAGAATGATAGCCAAAATGAACTATCAGCCCGGAAGTGGTCTCGGTGCCAGGAATCAGGGCATGAAGAAAAGATACACGCCTCCTCGTTATACACCTTCCTTTGGTTTGGAATACAAGCCCAGATACGAGGACTACCTTTCTAAGCTGACTAGGAAGAGTAGACAATCGGCGAAACCTGAACCCCGACCACATATCTCTGTGACGAGTCTTCAGGGATTCCAAAATCCGACGTGGGGATCTTTGAAACTTACCTGGAAACCTCTACTGCACCCATTGCCTTAGCACCCCAACCCAGTGACGAGTCTTCAGGGATTCCAGAATCCGACGTGTTTGCCATGGCCCAGATGTTCGACGAGCTGACTATCGAAGATGCTACTGAAGTAGAATATCCAGCGGGAGAACAGGTCTGCACCCTCTCCAACAGTGACAAAGCGTCATCTAGTCGCCAGCCACTGATCCATTGGTGGACTAAGGCTCTCACCATCGAGGCAAGCCAGGGTCGGGGCAAGCACAGTGCAGGACAGGTTGGTCCGAGACACCAGTGAACCAGCATCACCCTTCCCCTCTATCTACTTCTCTTCTGCTCCCGTTTGTAAGATCCAAAAGTTAGGCCACTGTCGGCCTCTTTTTGTAATAAGTCGTTTTGCTAATTAGATTGTTTTGACTCAAAAATCATGTTTTCAAAAAAAACAAAAACATTTCATATTGACTGATGACGAAATCACACGGACTCTTCCCTTGGAAGGCCTAGTGTCCTGAAGCCAACAAATCATCATCATCAAAGCATGCTAAACTGAAGCTAATTGGTTTACCAGGAAATTACCTCTGGCAGGGCTACCTCTCAAACCCTCCTTGAACTCTCCGAAGCAGAGTATGACTCAGAACAGGAAGAGGAACCGCCTCAGGAAATTCTAGACCTCCTCGAGCACAGTGAAGGACTTTTGCAATCTAACAGGGAGGACACTGAAACAGTCAATCTGGGATCCATAGAGAACCCCCGACTAGTCAGAATCGGCACCAGCATGAACCTTCAGAGAAGAGCAGACATGATCAGTTTCCTGAGAAGCTACAGTGATGTCTTCGCCTGGTCATATGCTGACATACCAGGCCTAGACCCAGCATTGGTGGTACATAGACTACCCTTGAACCCCGACATCAGACCAGTGAAGCAGAAACTGAGACGGATGAGTCCTAAATGGTCACAAAAGGTCAAGGAAGAAGTTGAGAAGCAGATCAGCACAGGCTTCCTAGCAGTTGCAAACTAGCCTGAGTAGTTGGCCAACATAGTCCCAGTACCCAAAAAGGATGGCAAGGTCCGCATGTGTATTGACTACCGGAATTTAAACAGGGCAAGCCCCAAAGACAACTTTCCTCTCCCGAACATTGACATTCTGGTCGACAATACTGCTGGGCATGAGACTCTCTCATTCATGGATGGTTTCTTCGGATACAACTAGATCAGGATGGCAAAAGAAGACATGGAGAAAACCTCCTTTATCACGCCTTAGGGCACATTCTGCTACAAGGTCATGCCCTTCAGACTCAAGAACGCAAGGGCCACCTACCAGAGGGCCATGAAGGCCTTGTTCCATGACATGATGCACAAATCCACTGAAATCTACTTAGACGAGATGATCGTCAAATCGCCAACACCCGAATAGGACCCAGAAGACTTGAAGAGACTCTACAATAGGCTCCGAGAGTACGGCCTAAGACTAAACCCGGCCAAATACGTCTTCGGAGCCTCATCCGGAAAGCTCCTTGACTTCATAGTCAGCAAAATAGGCATTGAGATCGACCTAGCTAAATCCAGAGCTATCATCAAAATGCCATCACCCCAAACTGAAAAGGAGATCCGTGGTTTCCTAGGTAGAATTCAGTACATCAGTCAGTTCATTTCTCAACTAACTCCGATCTGCAAGCCGATCTTCAAACTTCTCCGAAAGAACACATCGACAATCTGGACAGCAGAATACCAAGAAGCCTTTGACAGAATAAAGCAGTATCTTCTGAATCCTCCAGTAGTTGTGCCTCCTACACCGGGACGTCCACTGCTACTCTACATATCTATGCAAGAAACCTCTATGGGGTGCATTCTGGCACAACATGACGAGACTGGCAGAACAGAGCAAGCCATCTACTATATCAGTAAGTATCTACTTGAGTGCGAAGAGCGGTACAACCCTCTTGAGAAGACATGTTTGGCACTGGTCTGGGCAACTCAACGTCTACGGCACTATCTGCTTTCCTACCTAGTAATTCTGCTCTCCCAGATGGACCCACTAAAATACTTACTGGAAAAGCCAGCTACCACCGGAAGGACTGCCCGATGGCTTATGATGTTGTCTGAATTCGACATCGCGTATATGACACAGAAGTCAATCAAGGGGCAGGCGATAGCAGATCACCTGGCCCACAGTCTGACCCGGGAATACGTGTCTGTACATGATCAATTTCCAGATGAAACCATCCTGTATACGGAAGTGGACAAACAAGAATACTCCAACTGGGACGAACTGAATAGCCAGCAACTTCAAATTTTGGGGGTCGACCCTGGAGGATAGTTGGGTCGACCCAAGTGTACATTTGGTTGACCCAACTATCCTTGGGGGTCAGCCCTGATATGGAAAACTTGCCTAATTCATTTTTTTGGTTCCCTCTTTGGTTTTAAACCGTTTTAAGCAACTTCTAAGCTTGGTTTTGCTTCCCTATAAAGTGTGAACCCCTCTAGTTCGTGGAGCACAACTTAGGGAGTGTGTGGAGAGTATTTTTAAGTTTCTCCATAGGTCATTAAACCTAGGAAATCTAGTTTTCTCAACCAGTTTTGTTAGTGCATTCAACCTAGAGATTACAAGCCAAAAGTTCCAGTTTTGCTTGTTTGGACTTGCCCTTTGAAGGAGTCTATCTAGATGATGATTTCTATCAAACCATCAACCCGTTCTGGATAGAATACCTTGGCCGGAGTGTTCCGGATCCTTTGCGAAGGAGATCGATCCGAGAAGGATCGTGGTAATGTGATTTGGTCGATGGATTCCGAAGCCATCATTGACGGAGATCGATCGGAAGATCGTGGACTATTTTAGAGATACAAAGAGAAGTACGAGCGGCTGCGATTGATCACGGGACTTGAGAGTACGTGATGAATTTTTGAGGCATGGAGGACTAAGAACTGAAGGATCGTGGTGTCGAGTCCGAAGGAGTCAAGTTTAAGTCTTGTAAGTTCTTGTTTACTTTGTCTTAGTGGATTCTCATGGCTGGACTAGGTCTCGTGGTTTTTCCTGGAAGGGTTTCCACGTAAAAATCCTTGTATTGTGGTTTGCTAGGTTTTCCTATTCTGTACTTAAATTTCATCATACCTTAAGTTAATAACTAAATTGCTAAAATCATAAAAATGGTAGATAAACTTTTAGGGAAACCGAACCATCCCCTTGATCTTGTGAGATTCTCAACTCTAACCCTAGATTCGAGGTGCACAGAATTTATTTTTCAATTGGTATCAGAGCGGGTTCACTAACTTTATAGTGTGATCTTGTCTCATATTTTCGGTGAATATGAATCTCCAAAGAGAGGGAGGATCCATCTCTTGTCCCCCATTATTTGATGGGAATAATTATGCCTATTGGAAAGCTCGAATGAGAGCGTTTGTAAAATCATTAGACGAGAGAGTATGGTTCTCCATTGAACAAGGTTGGATCCAGCTAACAAAGACCATAGATGACCAAACCATCCCTAAACCTTCTTCTAAATTGACCAATGGGGAACTTGAAAGTTGTAGATGGAATAGCAAGGGTCTAAATGCAATCTTCGCCGCTGTCACACTCGAAGAATTTTGACGTATTTCTAAATGTGACACTTCAAATGAGGCATGGAACATTCTTCAAATTACCCATGAAGGGACTACAATTGTCAAGATCTCCAAACTTCAAATGCTTACCTCTAAGTTTGATAAATTAATGATGGATGATAATGAAACCTTTGACAGTTTTTACTCTAATCTGAGTGAAATTGTCAATTCTAGTTTCAATCTAGGGGAAAGAATTCCTGAGTCCAAAATTTTGAGATCTCTACTTGAGAGATTTCGATCAAAGGTTACCACCATCGAAGAGAGCAAAAATGTTGATGCTCTCAAAATTGAAGAGTTGGTTGGTTCACTCCAAACCTATGAGTTAAATCTGAACCCATTTAAGAAACCAAAATCTATTACCTTGAAATCCATCAAGGAATCCATAGATGGTTCAGATAGTGACTCTAAGGATGAAGAAGAAGAGTTGGCTTTATTCGCAAAGAAATTTAGAAAATTTTTAAAACTTAATAAGTGATTTAATCCGAAAGGACAAAAATCCCTTGAAAAGCCCAGGTCCAAGCACTTTGTAAACAAGAAATATTTTAAGAGTGTGGACAAGAAATCCCAAGGTGTTTAATGCTATGAATGCCAAGGCTACGGCCATATTGCCACTGAGTGCTCTAATAAGAAAAGATTTAAGGGCAAGGCAAGGGATGATAGTGAATCTGAATCTGAGGAATCAGATAGTTCTTCTTGTGAGGAGACTAGGGGTTATGTGGCCTTCACTGCATCCTTATCTGGGATTGAGAAATCTTCTTCAAATACTGTGAGCAACCAGCAATGTAGTGATGGTGAGGAGGATGATGAGAGTTAGAATGACTCAGATTCTGAGGGAGACCTTGAGGCAACCTATGATAAACTATTTCAGGAATGCCTAAAGCTGAAAAAGGTTCAGTTTTCCATGTCCAAAAAGATCAAATCTATTGAAATAGAAAAAGGTGCCTTAGACCAAGTGGCTTCAGGGTTTGAGAGCTCTTGTGTCACAGCTTGAGGAAGAGAAGGCTTCCCTCCTTGCCAAAACTCAGCTACTTAAATCTGACTTACATGTTTGTCTTGATGAAAAAATAAGTCTTGAAATCAAGTTAGCTGATCTTGAACAAAATCAGAGGTGTGGAGATGAGAATGAAACTCCATCCACCTCGAAGACTGAGCCTGGTGCTAAAAGGCGCCCTCCTGCTAAAGGGAAAGACCCTTCTACTTAAAAATTTATTCCTACATGTCATAGATGTGGAGTGAAGGGTCATATTAAGCCTTGATGTCCTAAACTTTGAAGAATGCCCAATCATGGTTTTGAGAACCACAACAACTTTAATGGGAATCTTCAAAGGAGAGTTGAGGTCCTAGTAGAGAAGTCTAAGAGTTTGTGTGAAGATGTAATGAAAATTCCTCACAACTCTAGACAGTGGCATGGTCATGACACTCCTCATGCTAGATATAGAGAAGGTAACGGGGAGAACCATAATGCCCGTCATAATTCTAGGTCTCAATCATGGAAAAGGAGGAAGATGCAAAAGGTCATACCTATCTCAACTGAAATGGTTAGAGACCAAAGGGTCAATCAAACTTCTAAAACCATTTGGGTGAGAAAGGAAGACCTGAAGGGCTTCACTTAGCCCATGCCTGTCTTAGCCTATGGTGTTCTGTTAGTGATATATCTTGTCCTAGTGCTATGTTATCTGTGTATACTAGTAGTCTTTCTTTTTACTAGTGTTTATTTGCTTTGGTATGTTCCTATGTTTTCTTTATATTGAAAAATCCAAAAACATTGAAAAACCATAAAATCCAAAAAGATTTTTTTTCATGTTGCCCTTGTTTGACTTGCATGATCTGCATTCCTGATGTGATCTTTATTTCTCTACTTGTCCAGGATTGAACATGAGTTTGTTGCTGATTGAGGATATATCACCTTCATAGTCTCTTGGTTAGGCTGAAAATTAGACTGGTTTTATCTTGAACAGTTAGAGACTTATTCATGTGTGTATGTTTTACAAATTTTAGATGCACTCTGACTGATTCTATTAAGAGGTCTATTTTTCAATCTGTAGGTGTTTGACTTATCCCATAAGTGTGACCTTGGATGACCAATCTAGAATGACCATATTTGTTAGTCATCCCCATTTTGTGTATCCTCCATGAGCTTAATTTGTTGCAATGAAAAGGGCTACCTACTGGGATAGTGTGAAAGTCACTATTAGATGCAAACAGTATGAAATGACTACCTAGGTGAACAGTAGGTATCTATTTGGGTCACTAGAGTGAAAGTCCCTGCTGCCAATAACAAGGACTACCTACCTAGATAATGTGAAAGCCATCATTGCATGAAAAGATATGATCAGATAAAGATCATCAAAAGAAATCTTACAATGTTTGGAGGTATTTGACCAAAAATAAAAGAAAAATATTGAGTCAAATAAAATAGAAAAGGAGCACCAAATTGTAAAAAAAAAACAATATATCTGGATCTAACTAGGTTTGACTTCTAAGATTTATGTCTTCGGGAGTCCTCTTAGTGGTTAATGTCATATCCTTAGAAAGGGAAAGAAACTTTTATCTAGTATCTAGTCAGACCACCACTATACACAATGCTTCACTTTTGAACTGTTCACTAAATGTGTCTAAGTGAATTGGCTATAATTTAGCATTCCATGAGATTTAGTTAGATGTGTATCATCAGTTGGACTATCTAATCATGTTCTTCATTGGATTTGTAATCTTCAATTACTACTGCTTGAAATGCTTTTGATGCATGTTTGTGTGGCACATGATATTTTTTTGTGTATTTCTTTTTGTTTGACGTGGGCCTTTCTAGCATAGGTGCCCTATTTTTGGTGGTCTCCTTGATCTTAGGGGGATAAGATCAAGTTGAGTTAATGAGGGGGAGTTGGTGATTGAGTTGTTGAGGGAGAGTTTGAGCTTGAGTTGTTGAGGGGGAGTTTATGTTTTATATTTCTATTTTGTTCCCCGCTCTTTAGTCCCCTCATTATCTGCATTTGATTGGTTGTATTGTGATTGCCTTGATATTTCACATGTGTTAAATTAGCATTGTCTTTGTGATATTGGCATCATGATTACCTTTGGCAATTGTGCCAAAAAGGGGGAGAATGTTGGGTATTATTTTCCAAGGTCAGTACATTCCTTGTATTACCTGTGCTTACTTAATTTTATATTTCATACATGCTTCATTGGGTGTTTTGTTTATGAGCATGTGCAGGTGCAGGGTTGCAGCAGAGAGACTATACTTGACAAGAGCTTAAGTGTCTTAATTAATTCAAGATGATTTGTCAATTGATGTCATGTAAGAGTATTGGAGTTATGTAATGTCCTAATTCACCGTTTTGATGAGTTTGGGTGAGTTTGTGTCAAGTCATGTACTTCAGTTTGGTTTTGCCTCGGAATTTCCAAAGGGGGAGATTGTAAAGTCTATGTTTTTTGTGTTGGAATATTTCTGTTCAAAAAAGGTAAGTCTAGGTGTCTAGGTGTGTATCTTGTGTCTTTGCCGTCAAGCATCCACGACAAGTGAAGTTGAAGCGCGCTGAAGAATCGCTTGATCCACTCGGATGATCATTTCCTTTATAGGATGGTAAGTGACCTAGATACCATGTGACCATGGGTGGGATTTAACCTAGAATAATCCTAACATGATGCCTTAGGTGGTAAGTGTCCTACTCTAATCATATGGACCCTAGGTGATGAGGTGCAAAACAAGTTAACAATGCTGAAATTTTTCAAAAAAAACAAGGTTGCTTGTGAGAGACATATATCACAAACCATAGCTCTAATTTTTCTCTATAATATATCAAATCGATCACATCGAAAGGAGCTACAACTTTTATGAAGGGACCAAGAGCTGAAAACATATTTTTAACTTCATTTTTAGCCTCAGGGTCGACCCTGGGTGTTTAGGGTCGACCCTGAAGTGTCAAAAAATAGTATGGTGCAAATTTCTAGCAACTTCAAATTTTGGGGGTTGACCCTGGAGGATAGTTAGGTCGACCCAAGTGTACATTTTGTTGACCCAACTATCCTTGGGGGTCGACCCTGATATGGGAAACATGCCTAATTCGTTTTTTTGGCTCCCTCTTCGGTTTTAAACCCGTTTTAAGCAACTTCTAAGCTTGGTTTTGCTTCCCTATAAAGTGTGAACCCATCTAGTTCGTGGAGCACAACTTAGGGAGTGTGTAGAGAGTATTTTTAAGTTTCTCCAGAGGTCATTATACCTAGGGATCTATTTTTCTCAACCCCCTTTGTTAGTGCATTCAACCTAGAGAATACAAGCCAAAAGTTCTAGTTTTGCTTGTTTGGAATTGTCCTTTAAAGGAGTCCATCTAGGTGATGATTTCTATCAAACCATCAACCCATTCTGGATAGAACACCTTGGCTGGAGTGTTCCGAAGCCTTTGCGAAGGAGATCGATCCAAGAAGGATCATGGTAATGTGATTTGGTCGGTGGATTCCGAAGCCGTCATTGACGGAGATCGATCGAAAAATCGTGGACTGTTTTAGAGACACAAAGAGAAGTACGAGCAGCTACGATTGATCATGGGACTTGAGAGTACATGATGAATTTCGAGGCGTGGAGGACTAAGAACTGAAGGATCGTGGTGTCGAGTCTGAAGGAGTCAAGTTCAAGTCTTGTAAGTTCTTGTTTAATTTGTCTTAGTGGATTCTCATGGCTGGACTAGGTCCCGTGGTTTTTCCCGGAAGGGTTTCCACGTAAAAATCCTTGTATTGTGATTTGCTTGGTTTTCCTATTCTGTACTTAAATTTCATCATAACTTAAGTTAATAACTAAATTGCTAAAATCATAAAAATGGTAGATAAACTTTTAGGGAAACCGAACCATCCCCTTGATCTTGTGAGATTCTCAACTCAAGCCCTAGATTTGAGGTGCACCGAATTTATTTTTCACATGGGGTTCCAGTCAGTATTGTGTCAGATCGGGATCCAAGATTCACATCCAGGTTCTGGAAGAGCTTTCAGAGAGCCATGGGTACCTGACTAGACTTTAGCACCGCCTTTCATCCACAAACGGATGGACAAACCAAGAGGGTGAGTCAAATCATCGAAGACATGCTTCCAGCGTGTATGTTAGATTTCAAGGGCAGTTGGAAAGAGCACTTGCCTTTGGTGGAGTTCGCCTACAATAAGAGCTACCAGACGAGCATCCAAATGGCACCATTTGAGGTCTTGTATGGGCAAAGCTGCAGGTCTCCTCTCTATTGGGATGAGGTAGGAGAGAGAAAAGTGTTAGGTCCTGAGTTAATCAAGCAAACTGCGAACAAGGTCAAAATCGTCAGGGAATGATTGAAAGCTACTCAAGATCGTCAAAAGAGCTATGCGGACATTCGCCACAGGGACTTGGAATTCCAGGTTGGGGATCAAGTCTTTGTGAAGATATCTCCTAGCAAGGGGATCATGAGATTCGGCAAAAGAGGCAAGCTTAGTCCTCTGTATGTTGGGCCGTTTGAGATTATCACTAGAGTTGGTGAAGTTTCTTACCGGGTAGCTCTTCTAACTCATATGGCAACGGTTCAAAACATTTTTCATGTGTCTATGCTTCGGAAATACATTTTCGACCCTTCGCATGTCATAGACTTGGAACAGTTGGACATTCGAGAGGATCTCACTTTGGTTGAAAAATCGGTTCAGATATTGGATCGGAGAGATCTATTGCTTCGCAACAAGACTATCCCGTTGGTTCTCGTGCAATGGCAACATCATGCTCGAGAAGAGGCCACATGGGAGCGTGAGGCCGAAGTCAAAGCAAAACACCCAAAGTTGTTTGAATAGGCTTTTGTTTGTGCCATGTAATTTTGTTTGGTTTTGTAATGCAAGTATCGTCCAAATTTTGAGGATGAAATTTTTATGAAGGGGGGATGTAGGACCCTGGAACTTTTGTATATGTCTTGGAATGCGTGTCAAGGCACGATGCGTTATAACCTCCAATTTTAATGAAATGAGAAATTGGAACCTTTGAGAATTGTGCATGAGTAGTATAAAATAATTAAATAAAAAAATTAATAATACGCCATAGCCATAAAAAGGTCATAGTCATGATTAGAAGAAGTTAGAATGCAAGTGGAATAAGTCCAAGTAAGCAGTTTGAGTGAAATGGACTCAGTGTAAAAATTGCAAAACACTTATCGCTCGGTCCATATTATCAATCGATCGGTCCACAACCGATCGATCGGTATCTATCGACTGGTGCACTAATTTGTATGGAGAATTTTTCCAGAGAGGGTGTTTTGAACCGATCGTTCGGTCAAGAACACTGATCACTCGGTAAGAGACCGATCGCTCGGTCTTTCGTGTTTTTGCAAAATTTCATTAAGGGCTTTTTCATCTTTTGGGCATTACACCCTTGCTTATAAGGGCTTGCCCGAACCATTAGGGGTTCATAAACCCTAAGGCAACAAATTGAGAGAAAGGGAGAGAGGAGAAAGAGGGCTTTTCACCCTAGGGTTTTAACTTGAGAGAAATCAAGAGTTCAAGAACCCTAGATCTCACCCCAAGGCTTGGATTCTTCAAATCCAAGGCAAAGCAAGTGAGGAGCACGTCCTCCAAGCTCGACAGCAACCCCACGCAAGTTTCGAAGGGTTTTCCTCGTCTTTTCAAGGTTAGTACCCTATGCTACCCTCCTAGTTCATATTCTTCTTCTTTTCTTGGTATTTCCCCAAATTCTAAGCTCAATAATGTGTTGGGATGAATGGATGGGGATGGATGGTCGTGTATGGGCGATGGATGTCGTGTGTGTGTGGTGATGAGTGAAATGGGAAAGGTATTGTACCAATAACAAACATACATGTATGTTGTGAGCATTAACCCACCTAGAAATGCAAGATTTAGGTATTAACCATAATGCACATACCAAGTGTTTGATGAAATGCCACAATGAAGAAAATGATAATCTTTCTTAAAAGATGCATGCGTGAACTTCTTTACTTCCTAGAATGGCGTGTTGGTAAATTAAATGCTTATTAATTGATTTGATTAATTATCAAATGCAAATGTTTTCTATACCATTGTCATCCTTAAATGTACACGAAACCACGAGCACGGCATGTAGTTTATGAGTAGGGTTTTCAAGCATGAAATACCGTGTTTTTGCTTTCAAGAAAATCAAGGTTTTATTCTCGATTTATGAACACCATGACAAGGCCAAAGGCAAGGGTTGGTATGATAGGTAGGGCATATCTTAAGATATGTTTTGCCTCGCTTTTGACCAGAACAAGAACCCACAAAGCAAGACTCCAAGCATGCATCTTACCTTTAATGCATTTCGTTAAAGAGAGGTTTCCCCTCCCTTACAAGTTGTATCTCATTTAGGAAGAGGGGGTTCTAAACCACCCTCCCTCACAAGTAGCATGAGCATGTTTATCTTTCCAGGCAAGCAAGCAAGCATGATTCCATGGCATGACAAGAAAAGCACGACTCGACAAGACCAATATGACAAAACATGTCAAGACAAGTTTTCAAACACGAAAGGAGTATTTCAAGTCAAGACAAGCACATGATGATTTCAGGAGTTTTCTCGGCTTTTATGTGATGCAAGCATGAATTATAAACTGTTTTACTTTCCTATTAAGATATGAACTATTTCTGCTTTATTTCCATTATTATATCTACGACTGTTGGATAGTATTTGGTACCTGCTGAGTATTCCATGCGACCACTCCTTTTGACATATGTGCTCCCAGTCCATGGGAGGAAGAGGTGTACGTCGAGGAGGCCCCTACTGAGCAGCCTCATGTAGAGGGCTATTATTAGGTGGTAGATTCTGAGTGATTATGGGTGAGTATGAGAGATTTATATACCCATGTATTTTGGCGGGCATGTCCGCACCTTTCTTTTGTTTTCCTGTTTGTTCAAACTTGGATTACATGTATAGACATAGAGGTTTTGGTTAGACTTCCGCTGTGCCAAGATTAGTTATGCTTCCGCTTTTATGTCCTCTATTGTATATGCTCAATGTGTTTTGCGGCATGGTTTGTCAAGCACGTCATGTAGGTCATGATAAGTCGTCCAAGATTCACTCTAACTCCTAGGGAGGGTTTTGGGTCGCGAGATCTTTCATCTCATGACATTCAACCTTCTTAAGGGGATCCATTTCTTCCTCCAAGAAAGTGGCATGAAGCCTAACAACTATTGTTTGGTCTCCCTTGGAGTAGAAATAGAAACCCTTAGTTTCTTTTGGATATCCGACAAAATTCCATTTCTCTATCCTAGATTCTAACTTAGTAGGTTCGAGTTTGCGAACATGCACAGGACAACCCCATACCCTTAGATGTTGTAAACTAGGTTTTCGCCCAGTCCACAATTCATAGGGTGTACCGGAATAGACTTAGATGGAACCCGGTTCAGAATGTAAATGGCAGTTTGTAAAGCATATCCCCAAAGATATGAAGGAATATCGACATGGCTCATCATAGAGCGAACCATATCTAATAAGGTCCGGTTTCTTCTTTCAGAAACTCCATTTTGTTTAGGAGAGGCATGACTTGTCCATTGCGAGATAATCCCATTATCCCTTAAGTAATCCATAAACTCGTTGGTGAGGTATTCACCACCTCGATCTGATCGAAGTGTCTTTATGGATTTGTCAGTTTGATTATCAACTTCTAATCTGAATTCTTTGAACTTTTCAAAGGTGTCAGATTTGTGTTGCATCAAATAGACATATCCATATCTGGAATAGTCATCAGTAAATGTGATGAAATACCGGTATTGCCCTCGTGCAACAATGTTAAATGGACCACATACATCACTTTGTATTAGTCTTAACTTTTCTTCAGCTCTTCTTACCTTTTTTATGGTAAACCTTCTTAGTCATCTTCCCTTCGAAACAAGACTCGCGAGTAGGGAGTGGTTCTACCTTGAGGAAGTCAAGGGGACCATCTTTTACTAACCTCTTGATCCTATCAAGATTAATGTGACCAAGTCTCTTATGCCAAAGATAAGTAAACTCGGTGCAATGTCTCTTCATTCCAGACATTCTAGATGATGAGGCATTGTCACTTTCCAAACATTCATTATTTACCAAAAGAAATATTAGATAAAGACCATTAATGAGATTACCAGTAATCAAGATCATTCCATCTTTCTTAATTTCAACAATTGAATTAAAATTGATAAAGAATCCATAAAATAAGATTCTAGATACTGAAATCAAATTACGATGTGCAGAAGACACATAAAAGTAGTCTACTAAAATTAATGTCTTTCCATTAGGTAAATAAAGAGTAAACAAGCCAATTGACTTCACTGCAGCATTTGTACCAGAGCCAAGTTTAAGCTTCTGCTCCTGTTTGGTCAGTTTCCTAGTTTCCTTGAATTCCTGCAACCAATTGCAAACATGTATAATGGATTCAGAATCCATGCATCATGAATTAGAGAAACCATCAAGAAAGTTTGACTTAACAGTAAATAATACATCAAAGCATCTCATACCTTGAGTACTGCCGCCACCCTTCTTAAGAGTTACGAGGTAAGTCCTACAATTTCTCTGCCAATGGCCTATTTTACCACAGTGGAAACACTTTCCCTTGCCTTTCTTATGCTTGCCAGCATTTCCTGATGAACCTTTGGCAAATTGTCTTTCAGATTTCCTTTACCATTGTTTCTCTTCCTTTTCTTTTCAGACACCATCACAGGTATAGGTCTTTCAACAAACATGATTTCACCATCAATATCTTTTTTGATCTCATCTTCCATAGCCAACAGTAAGTCTAATAACCCACTTAAATTCATCTCTAACTTGTTTATACTGTAATTCACTACAAACAAGTTGAATGACCGAGGGAGTGACTGTAGAATAGTATTGATTTTGGTGATATGATCCATCTCTCCATCGTATATCTCCAGTTCTTTAATAAAACCCATCATCTTCATGACGTGTTCTCTGACTGAAGTTCCCTCTTTCATCTCAGTGGTAAGAAGAGACCTTGAGGCTATTTGTTTGGCAGACTTATTTTCTTCACCAAACATCTCATGTAGGTGATGCAATATGTCTGAAGTATTATCCATATGATTATGATGGTTATACAATCTAGTGGATAATGATGCTAACACCCAATCTCTTGCTGTCTGATTGGAACGATTCCATAAATCAGCTTCAGCTAACAAATTTGGTGTTGAATCCGGGAGAACCATAGGTTTAGGAGTTATAAGACACAGGGTAAGCTTTTCAACAGAGAGTACCAGGTATATCCTAAATTCCTAGTCTACATACTTAGTTCCGACTAACTTTTCATCATGAAGAATTTCAGTCATTGGGTGTAGGCCTGTCATGATCTAATCAAATGACAAAATAGATAGTATTAGGGATCTATTGTATTCATTAATACCTATTAGATTATGGGTCTGTTTCTAATGGTATTGCCAATTTGGGAAGATTCAATTGGCATCGAAAACCTAGACAATGGCTTGATGTGATCCTACCTTTGGGCACATCATCACATCGCCTTGAATAGGTAGATAGAAACTATCTTCTCCAATTTCACATATCTCATCTTGTGAATTCTGGAGCATTCGATCTACTATATGATCTATAAGGGATGTTATACTCATATTTTGGCGTTATTGTATAATATCTCTTATTCATGTGTCCACCTACCATGAACCTAATAAACACCTAATGAAAGCTCACGCTTTGGCGTTATTGCTCTCACTATTTGCTTATTCAGTTTTCACCATTTTCACACATAGGTGAGAAGGATTGGGCTCGGCTTTGGCCTGTCAGCTTACTCACACTCCCCACTATAGGATCACATAGTGTATGGCAAACGATCATAATACTTAGAGACTTGTCCCTAGTCTTATATACACATGATATATCAAGGGCAATTATTTCAACAGAATAAAACAAATATCATCTCATGATAAAATAAACAACAGTTATCATCTCATGATAATTAAAACAATAATATACGAGATTAATCATTATGGGTCAATAAATTAAAATGCATGGATGCATAAGAATGAGATAAGAATAAAGGCAGCTTGTAAACTCTTTCGCGATCCTTTCCTTTATCATCTTATCGAGATCACATCGCAGCATCCTCCTTCGCAGTATCTCCACCAATGCATTATATAGAATTTAAATGGCATTAGGGAAACCAGTATTCCATTCGTCATTTTCAGGGAAACCGAATGAATCTGCCCTTTATAGATTGCCAAAACCTACTACATATTATCCTCTAATATGAATGCATGAATGATAAACAATTCATCATAAATTATGACCCATAACTTTAATCTCATATAAAATAGATGCTACATGGTGATGGAGTACTTTTTCTTATTTTAAAATGATTTAAAATTTGATAACAATTATCAATTCGGTCGATAAAATCTATATCTTATATAGATCAAACCCCAAAAAATAAAACAATTATATTTTTCATAAAACAATTTTCTTAAAATTATTTTTAAATATAAGATAGAATTTTCTTAAAATCTCTACAAAATTTTATTTCTTTCCCGAATGCAAGATCCTTTCTCAAATGCAAGATCCTTTCATATAGATTGGTTCTACTATTATTCAAGATGGTTCTACTATTATCCAAGATCAAAATAAAAATTAAGAGAATCGAAAATCCTAAATACGTTCTCATCACAAATTAGGGTTTTATAATTTTTCAAATAAAATCCATTTATGGGAAAAATCATTTATTAATTATTTTAAACAATTAATAAATATATATTAAATGATCAAATCATTTAAAAGGAAATTTCAAAATAAACTCTTTATTTCGAATTTGATTATATCACATATAATACTAGTTTTTAAAATTATTTAATTATCATTATTATCAAATCTCATTCGATAACATAATAAAAATAATTATTTATTTATTCATCTCATGAACAAATAAAATAATAAAAACTACAAGCAATATTAAATAGATCTAAATTTAATTAATCTCATGAATTAAATCATCCATTTAATTATCTTATCAAAATAAACAAAAAATACTCCTAACCATGAGCTCTGATACCACTTGAAGGGGGATCCAGATAAAAATTATACAGAAAACTGGATCCCCTAGATCTTAACACCATAGAAAACATCAAATTCTATCTAAAATTTTTAGTCATATCACCTCGGTGAATGATGTTCACCGGTGAAGCTTAATCCACTCGAACCGTCAGAACTCTTTGTAGAGATTTCTCCAAAAAATACTCGAAGCTCGATCCTTGTTCTTCGCTATCCCCACAAATCTTTAGAATCTCTTTTTGGAATTGATGAAGCAAGAGGAAAAAGATGGAGTTGTAGCACCCCGAAAATTTTTGCCATGTATTGGGACCCGTGCCAAGGCATTATGCCTTTGTAATCCTCATATTTCAATGAAATGAGAAAATTTAAAGAACTCTAAGTGTTAAGAAGTAATATTACTTAGTTGGATATATCGAAAACCCGAATTACGGAATCCCATTTATAGATCAGTCAACTTTAAGGGAAATTTAGTCAATAAATAAAGAAGAAATCAAAAATTCTAAAATGCCAGAAATGTTCCCCTTCAAAAGAAAAATCCAACACAAGTTGAATCGTCAAAATCGGGCGACCTAATCAAAAGTTATGGCCGAATTACCAAAGTGGGGAAAATTAGGAGAAAACAACAAAATCTGGAGGGTGCGATCGATCGCAAGTCAGGTGCGATCGATCGCATGTAGGCGAAATGGTTCCCAAACTCTCTGGGCCATATGCGATAGATGGATCCCCCAGGTGCAATGGATCGCAGGGATCTGCGATCGATCGCATGCAGGGAAAATCAGAACGAAAGTACTCGGGTTCATGTGCGATAGATCGTATCCAGGTGCGATCGATCGCAAGGACCTGCGATCGATCACAGATAAGTGTGCGATCATTCGCATGCGGTAACTGAAGCTGGATTTGAGGGTCTTAAACCCTTGTCTTGTTAGAGGGTTCTCATTTAGGGCTTTTCTAACCTAAAGAAGAGAAAGAGGGAAGAGAAAGGAGAAGAGGATTGTGGGGAAATCATCCAAAAGAGCTTGGATTGGAAATCAAGGGAGGTTCAAGCTTGGGAAATTGCAAGCAAGGGCCATCCTCAAAGCAACTAGAGTTCTTTCAAACCAAGTGGGAGTTCTTCCTCAAGTTGGAACTCCATTTCAAGGGTTTTCTTCAACCTATTCAAGGTCGGTACCCTATACTACCCTTCTAGTTCATCTCTTATCTTTGTTTTCCTTCATTTTGTGTTTTTCCCTACATTCTAAGCAAGATAATGAGATGGGATGAATAGATTAGGGTGGATGGTTGTGTGGATGTGTATGGGCAATTGGATGCCGTGTGTATGTGTCGTGATGAACAAAATGGGAAGGGCATTGTACGAATAATGAACGTACACGTATATTGTGAGTATTTACCTACCTAGAAAAGCATAATATAGGCTTAACAATAATGTACACACCACGTGTTTGATGAAATGCCAATGTGAAGAAAACGAGTTGTAAATCAAGAAATGTATGATAGTGTGATTTCTTGTTTTCCCTAAATTGCATGAATAATTACTTGCTCAATTAATGTTGTTCTATGCTTTGTTGAAATCCCCAAATGTCATATTTAATTTCAAGTGAAAGTATCGATCACACGAGCATGGCATGTACGACATAATTTACTGATGATTTTCAAGAATAAGGATGTTAGAGGTGGGACATATCTTACGATATGTTTTACCTCGCTTTTGATAAGAGAACAAGAACAAACATCGCATAGGAGGAACTTTACACTTCCCTCCCTTCCATGAGGGGTCTCCCCTCACTCACAAGTGCATCACATTAAAGAAGGGTCTCCCTTCCCTCTCAAGTGCATATCATGAAAGAGAGGCCTCCCTTCCCTCTCAAGTGCATCTCTCAAGTGCATCTCACAAGTGCATCTCACACATACATGAGCATGTTTAAATTCCAAGCAAGCACGCATGACACGCATGGCATGACAAGCTCAACAAGATCAAGCAAGACAAACATGACAAGTTTTCAAGCACGAAATGAGGATTTTAAGTCAAGTGCACGATGATTTCAAGAGATTTATCGGCTTTTATGTAATGCAAGCATGAATATAAACTGTTTTACTTTCCTATTATGATATAAATTACTTCCTGCTTTATATTGTTGTTGCTATGCTATGCTATGGCTATTGGTTAGCGTTTGGTACCCGCTGAGTATTCCATGCACAACCGTACTTCTTATGTCGGCAGGTGATAGTGAAGCGGCTGCTCCTTTTGATATCTGTGCTCTGAGCCCTTGGGTAGAAGAGGAATACATGGAGGAGCCTGTGAAGGAACCTCCGGTAGAGGGCTACTATTAGGTGTTGGTGGATTCTGAGTGAGTGAGCTGTGGGTGCGTTGAGAGAGTAGACTCATGTATTTTGGGGGGCCTGTCCGCACTTTCTTTTATGATTTCATTTTGTACACAATTTATATCATGTAAATATACCTAGAGGTTTTGGTTAGACTTCTGTTGTGTCATGTAGTGTATGCTTCCGCTATTTTAGTCCTCTATTGTATATGCTCCATGTATTTTTGCAGGTTGGTTGCCAAGCAAGTCATGTAGGTCATGACAAAGTCGTCCAAGATTCACTCTAATTCCTAGGGTGGGTTTTGGGTCGCAACAGGAGTAATGGTGTAGACCTTCTATCACCAAAAACCCTAAGGTTAAAAACCCTACTTGGACCACCCTTGTAGCTCACGAAAGTCCCTAGGGATATTCCCTAGGGGCTCATGGTTTGGAGAGAGAGGAGAGGGAGAGAAAAAATTCTGGAGAATTGTACTTATGGTCTAGGGGTGTTGGGATATTTATAGGATTTAGATCATATCCTAATCATAATCCAATTACACCTTATCCCTTAGGAATTATTAATTAATAATAACTATTACTATTAATTAAATAAACTCCTAGTTTATTTATAACTACTTTAGTTATAGTAAACCTACCAATTAAGGAGTCCTTATTAATTGAGGATTCCTCAAATAAAGGGATTAGTCAACAACCAACATACGGTAGGAATCCTAGTCAAACTAGGAAAACTTAAACCACAAAGGGGGGCGTGAGCATCAAGGGGGCGTGAGGTTTGGGGAGCTTTAAACTCCTTTTTGCTATCCAACTCCATGTCATCTTAGTCCTACTTGCATTCCAACCATTAGATTTTAATTCCATAATAAAAAGAATTATATTTCAACAATTATTTAATTAACCTAATCCTAATCCAATTAGGATTACTCAAAGGGGGCGCCCAACCCTAGGGTTTTAATCATGGGTTTGGGCACATATTAAAGGTCCATATTAAATGGGTTTATGGATATAGGTCAAACCTATTTCCCCTTTAATTATGTTAATTAAATAATTACTAAAATAATCCCTTAGTTTCAATTAACATTTTAATTTAAACAATAGATTAACTTTTAATCTATTTAATTATGATTAACTTTTAATCACTTAAATAATTGATTAACATTTAATCAATTTATGAGCTTGTATTTCTTATGTGAGCATCTCCACAGATTGCTCTAGGATAGTCTTACCCTGGCTTACCCAATGTTATACAAATTGACCCTAAACAGGAATTACATCGGAATTGCAAGTGATGTGAGATATCCATGTTGCAATTGAATCCCAGTGTATGAACATTAACCAATACGGCTCCCGCCACATAAACTTTTAAATTCAATATATCCTTCTAAATACATTATCCCTAATGGGCCTTCGAGATTGACATACTATCTAACTCATAGCCCATTGCACATCATCTGGGTTTCTAAGACTAATGATTAAGCCATGAGAAACAATTTCTGATGAAAAATATTTTGAGAAAATCATTTGATAAGTATAATATCTTTTAATAAAATTATGTTTCAAAACTTATTTTGATTTCAAAATCACCTGCGCAGGATTTGAACTTAATCAACTGTCTTACCCGGAACTTGGATAATCTCTCAAGTTAATGATCATGGATTTCTTGTTTGAAATTCATCATGACTCGAACAACTTTCTATTATCCAACTGTCACTGTATTGTATTCCCTAAGTTAGGAAATACATTGGTGGAATCAAAACAATCAGATCACTACTCAGTCATAGATGAACTCATCAAATCTAAGGATCATCAAAACTGTTCAATGTAAATGAGAGACCAACTATCTAATAGTATGTTTATGCAAGTGGTCTCTCATTGCATGCAATCAGTCAGTGTGCATTTAAGCACTCATATGCTGATGTGCAATCTCCACTACAATAGTTCGAGATAGAACTACATCTCAACCATTGAGAATATCTTAGCATTCTAGCAGCCATATAAGTGAAGTGTCCAGCTTCACCCATAGCTGTGACTATATAAGGTATAAAGAACTTGAAAGTTATATCTGTCTGTGATAATCCAATCACATAACTTTCCTATAATATATCCTATGGACCTTTATCAATATCTCATATCGTATAGATCATTTCATGATCATGGTCAATTACCCATAATGAATACACAATAGATTAAGAAGAAGTCTTTATTAATCAAATTAACAAGAGTCTAACAATCTAAATGACTTTTCTAGGCATCATGTCTAACACCTCACCCATCAGAATCTCTCCCTCAAACCTTCTGGTATGGTAACCTCTACCTTGAGCGCCACGTCTCATGATCAAATCCTGAGAGCAATAGCAAAACGTGAGTCTAACTTGGAATCAAGCTCTTGAATACCGCAGTTCAATGAGCATTTAGTGCTTGATATAAGCATCGTATACATCGGAGTATGCACATAATAGTATAAGCCTACCTCCTAGCGATGTTAAATTCTCAACTCACTAATAAGTTAACCGGTTTACAGGATAAGACTAGATGACTAGTCCATATTTGAAATCTAAACTTCCTACATTGAACTAAGGACTTGCTCGATACCCATTATGTCACGGTATCAAACTAAAGTTAAAAATTTCATCTGAGTTCTAAGTTCAACTCAGAGAACATGCTTTCGCTTAGAAGATGACATAGCCCACGGAAAACTAATCCCTAGGCTCTCATACCAAATCTATCGCGACCCAAAATACCCCCTATGAGTTATGGATACTTTAGCTCGTAACTTATCATACGACGAACCCTCCTGTGAACAATACACAAGGCATAACACATAGTGGAAGCAAACATAGCTGAATAGCGGAAGCAAAATTTATAATATGAGCCCATAACTGGGTTCCAAGTCGAAACCATCAAAATATAAACCAAAAGTATCGAGTGGACAAGTCCCACCCCTCAACATATATACAATCTCTCCTACTCTCTTAGCAGTAGTCCTGATAGGATCACCTATCTCAAGCTCCATCATCCTGATGATGGTTCATGGTGGGCTCCGGTTCGTAGTATTCCTCCTCGACCCAAGGCTCAGGAGCATACACGCCAAGAGAATCTACCAAAATCAACAATTCGGTTGAGCATGGAATACTCAGTATCTACAAACTACTAACTACTAACTAATAATGTAATAATATCATTGAACATGTAAAGTCATAGAACGTACAAATCCGTAAAAGCATAGTTTCCAAAACCATTTACTTATAAGTTTCCATATCAAATCCAAAACCATATGAGTCGTATGAGTTCGTATGAGAATCAAGGTTCTTATGAGATCTTTGATCTTATGAGACTTATGAGCTTATGAGATTCCTTATGAGATTTCTTATGAACTTCCCTTATGAGCTTATGCACTTATAAGGCAGACTTTAGCACCTGTAAAAATACTTAGAGTCGGGTATGTAAATACCCTTCATCGAATACATAGAAGTGGGTTGCTATGATCCTTGACCAACCTTCCCGTTTGCATTATCAAATGTCTTATGAGATTTACTTTGAGTCAGGTGTGACATATCATTGGATATACCCTATACTTGACCAACCCACAGTTTGGTTTTATCATACTTATGAGCTTTGAGCTTATAAGTTATGCTTAGAATTTTGATACCCGTACTTATGAGAAACTTCGAATCATATAAGACATAGAATATATAGAGTGCTTGTGATCATAATAGTAAACATAGAACACTTAAAAACATGGAATCATACTCATAGAATTTCAGTTGTAGTGATAGTTTTCAAACACCCAATTTTCATCATCCATAGAACACACTGTAAAACATGGTTTTTCTTAAAAGAATATAGCACAGATAGACAATAGAGTGCATCTACATTTTCAAGATCAATTCCCTACGATCTCAGCGCTCTGAAATCACCTCAATAGAAAGAATGAACTCTTCCTTTGGTGCTAAACACCGAACCAAGAACAAACCGAGCACCCAAGCAAGCTCCAAGCTTTTCCTCTTCCTTCTCTTTCAAAAATCCCCAAAAATCTATTCGTAGGGTTTGAGTAAATCAAACCCACAAATTTGAGTCCTATTTATAGGCCAAAGTTTGCTAAAAACTCAAACAACCCTTTGCAAAATATCTCCCAAGGTCGGTGGCAAGCTCTGGGCATTTTTTCCCTTTTTCGCGCAAGACTTGTCGACTAGTACTGGACCCCCAACTTCACTCGTCGATGAGTGGGTGCTCTGACTGGCCTGTGTTTTCCCGCTTTGGTATTTCAACCATAACTTTTGACTCGCTTATCGGATTTAAGTGATTTAACTTACGTTGGACTCATCATTCAAAAGGGAACAACTTTGTTTCAATGTATAATTCCAAATTATGCTTTATTCATGGTAAAAAGTGGCTCTAAAGGTGACTAGTTAGGAATTACATAGACAAAACTCCAGAAAACCCACGTTTAACTTAATTTCAACTTCAAATTTGGAAACGTGTTAAACATGAACCTCGAAGTGAGTTTTGATACCTTTCTAACGGTTTAGGAATCATTCAATTCCGATCAGCAGTGACAAAACTAGAGTTCCCTCAAGTTCAGTTATGCGTTTACATGTCGAAATGACCATTTTGGACGTCCGCTTGTTGACAAGTGAGGACCCTCGACAGTAGTCGTCGACGAGTGGCAGTTATGAACTTCTATTTCAACACTGCCCCTTGCAGTCGTCAATGAGTGAGAAGCACCCAAGTGCACTCATCGACGAGTGAACCCTGTTTTACCCCTGTTTGTTGTTTTTCCCATTTTTCTCACTTAGACCACTTTTTCTACTTTGTTTTTAACACCCATAAACATAAAAGAAATTACTTTAACAATCTCACACATGCCACAACATAGTAAACACTAAAATCAAAAGTCGAAACCTTGTTCTTCATTAATTATTATCAAGGAAACATATAGAAGCTTCATGCCCCAAAACACTATTCACAGCATGAGGATTTGGTTCTGGGGTTCTACAAGGCCCCCATTTCGATAGATTTCTCAGCAAGGGTCATCGCAATCTGCTAGACCCTCATAGCCCACACAACCATCTCGTCAGGCGAACCAGGATAGAGTTTTTGTGATGACAGAGTAGGATGCACATGCATCCAATGATGTTGTGCAAGGTACGCTCAAGTTCTAAAGTTGTTATCAATAGTTGTTATAAATAGTTGCTATTATATAATACATTCTGTATATAGTATGTGAAAGCATGCCTCTTTTTAATTTTAGAAAAATAGTTCTTGGGAGGCATATATCGAATCCCAAGATCTGACTATAGTTCTAATTGATTTTATTCAATGAATGATAAAATAATTACCTTCAAGACTTTGCAAGAGAAAAGTCTTGATCACGATTTGAAGGATAGAACAATATCCGCAAAACTTCACAAGTGAAAAGTCTCATTCGCGATTCACACAAACCTTTTTTATATCTTTAAAGCTTTTCTCCAATGGAAGCTAATGGCCCTTCCGTTCCAAACTCTATAATATTTTCTTTTTTTCTTGATTGCAAGAACTCTTCTTGATCGATAAAGAATCAATCTCGATCTTTAAAGAATCGATCCTGATCTTTAACAAGATCAAAAACCAACAAAGGAAGAAAATGAGAGAGGGGTGACCGTACAACCCAAGAGGGAGAGAGAAGTGGGTGTGCACGTTTTAGGGAGAGAGAGATAGAGATTTTGGAATCTTCAATTGTGTTGGACGTTCCACACAAAGGAGTCCTTTTATAGACTCCTTGATAGCTAACTTGTTGATCAAGTATAACTCCTCTTTTTAAATTCTAATCAAATTAGAACTTCTTTTTTTAATTCTATTATGATTATCCCGCTTTAGATTTTTAACTGAGGTTTTGACCTTCAAAATGATTGATTCTAAAAAACTTTCTCCACGAAAGTTGAAGATCTTTTCGACGGCTTCGAAACGATGTACTTACAGACAAAAATCAGAGTTACGGACATAAAGTTATGGCCCGAATACTGAAACTGTATCGATTCTCATAATCAAATACAAATCAGAAAATTCACAAATCAAATCAAATCGAAATTCCAATTAGAATTAAATCAATATAGAAAGTCTTCTAATCTAATTAGAAATCCACATCATCTCTTTCTTATCAAGAAATAGAATAACCAATTAGTAACTAGCACATCATATCTTACTTGTGATTCACTTACTTGACGTTTATGCCTTGAATCTTAGATTGTTGGTACTGGGGCAATGCGAAACTCAATCATGCATTCACACTTGTGTGCTCACTTGTGATCGTGATTTTATCATGCTTGTGCAGACATCATTATCTTTAGCGGAAGTGAGTGAACAATGATAACCCTCGGATAAATTGTACCATAGATTATTAGTCAAGAGTCATCAGAAATCCATCATGGCAACCCATACTACAATGATAAAAATCTTAAGTAACCAAGACCATAATTCAAGGCTTGTTTACCAGAAAATTATCACAACATGCAAATTTGACATCATTCATATATTCTCAAGGTTGGTGAATTAAACATGCATAATCATGGTTCTTCAACATCAAATCATAATAGGTCATTCATCATACGTTGGTTTCAATGGGTTCATATATGGAGATAATAACCTTAAAATCCTTATTTGCACAAATCTGGAAATCATGCATCCAAACATACAATCATTCAAACAACTCCAACACATATCCCTTCCTCCATATTCAATCATACATACTCAAAATTCAATCTCTTCCCCTTTATTCAATCATACAAAACTTCATATCATAATCGACTCTCATCATACACTAATAATCATGGTAAACTTACATTTGAAGGATTCTTACAATGAAAATCATACTAAATCGGGTTCTTGTTAGAAATTATGCCCTGAAAGTCATTTAGATTGTTAGATTCTTATTGATTAGATTAATAAAGACATTTTCTTTATCTATTATGAATTCATTATGGATAATTGACCATGATCATGAGATGATCTATACGATATGAGATATCAATCAAGGTCCCTAGGTTATTTGGTAGGAAAGCAATGTGATAGGTATTGGACTATCACAGGCAGATATAGCTTTCCAATTCCTTATACCTTATAGAGTCATAGCTATGAGTAAAGTTGGGCACTTCACTTATATGGCTGTCACAATGCTAAGATGTTCTCAATGGTTGAGATGTAGTTGTATCTCGATCTATTGTAGTGGAGACTACACATCAGCATATGGGTGCTTAAATGTACACTAACTGATTGCATGCAATGAGACACCTCTTGCATAAACATACTATCATATAGTTGGTCTCTCATTCACATTGAATAGTTTTGATGATCTTTAGATTTGATGAGTTCATTTATAACTGAGCAGTGATCTGACTGTTTTGATTGTACCTAAGTACTCTCTACCTGAGGGACTACGATACGGTGATAGTTGTATAATCAGAAAGTTGTTCGAGTCATGATGATTTTCAAACAAGAAATCCATGCTCATTAAATTGAGACATTATCCAAGTTTCGGGTAAGACAATCAATTAAGCTTAAATCTTGCGCAGGTGATTTTGAAATCAAATAAGTTTGAAATATATTTTTAATAAAATATATTACACATAATAAAAGTTTTTCTTAAAATGTTTTACATGAGAAATAGTTTCTCATGGCTTAATTAAATGTCTTGGAAACCCGGATGATATCCAATGGGCTATGAGTTAGCTAGTATATTAATCTCGAAGGCCTATTAGGGATAATGTTATTGGAAGGATAAATCAAATTGAAAAGTTCATGTGGTGGGATCCTTTATTGGTTTATGTTCTTACACTAGGATTCAATTGCAACATGGATATCTCATGTCACTTCTAATTCCGATGTCATTCCTATTAAAGGGTCAATGGGATAACATCGGGTAAGCTAGGGTTAGAATGTCCCAGAGCAATCTGTGTAGATGCTCATAAAAAGAAATACAATATCAAATAATAGATTAAATGTTAATCTTTAATAAATAGATTAAATGTTAATCTATGGTTTATATTAAATGTTAATCTAAATTAAAGGATAATAATTATTATTATTTAATTAACCAAAAGTATGGGGATATGGGTTTGACCCATATCCATAAAAGACCAAAGAAATGAACCTTATTGGTGGGCCCAAGCCCATGGGATAGTCTCCCTAGGGTGGGCGCCCACTTCAAGTCCCCTAATAGTTAGGGAGTTGGTTAGTAGATAATTATTAATTAATTAGTCCTTATCTAATGAGATTAGATGCCTCCTTTCTTGGAAGACAAGAAACTAAAGGGATAAGGATTATCTTTAAATCCTTAATACTTGGAGCTCAAGACTCCCTATAGTTCACGCCCCCCTCTTGCTCACGCCCACCCCTTGGTCTTTCTAATTTGATTAGAATCCCTATTGTGTAGGGATTTGATCATATCCCTATTATGTAGCAAGTTGGTTGGTTCCCTATTAAGTAGGAGTTAGTTATATCCCTATTATTTAGGAATCCTTTTGGGAAAAGGAAACCTAAATAGAAGGTTATTATAACTAACTAATTCTAGATAAACTAGGAGTTTATTAATGATAAGAGTTAGCATTAATTAGTAACTCTTAGAGATAACTATCATTATAAGATAATGATCAAGATGTGGATAAGATCCACATCTATTTATACCTAACACCCAAACCGTGTGGGAAAGAAATTCATTCATTATTCTCCTCCAAAATTTCTTGAGCTACACAAAGGAGAGCCTTAGAATTTTCTTGAGCTTGGGGAGAGCACTCAAGGCAATTTCGTGAGCTATATAGAGGAGACCAAAGTATTTTTGAGAGTTAGGGTTTTGAACCCTAATGATTTATGAGAGTTAGAAAGTCTACTCCATAATCTCTTTCATTTCTTTTGTTCTTCAAAGGCCAAGAATAGATTCAAAACTTCACGGGGATAGCAAAGAGCGAGGATCGAGCTTTAAGTATTTCTTCGAGAAACTCTACAAATAGTTCTAACGATTCATCGTGTTTTGTGTTTCACTGGTGAACATCATTCACCGAGGAAATTTTCTAAACATGTAGTTAATATTATTTATTTTCTATGGTATAAAGATCTTCGGGATCCAGTTTTTCGCATATTTATTTATCTGGATTCCCTTCAGTTCTTACTTCAAACTTATCTTACTTTTTCTTATTTTACATCAAGGAACATAGTATTGAGGACTAGTAGAATATATCTACCTCTCTTGATCGTTTACCTACGATCACAAGCTTGCAAATAAATTCGATCTTCAACTTCAAGCCTTCTCCTTCGTCTCCCAGTAATGGCTGAGCAAAACCCTAGGTTGTTCTCTCCTTTGATCTCTAAGAACTCAAAATGATTAGAAACCTAAAGCCACAGGTAAGAGTCTATTTGTAATGTTTTAGAGTCTCTCTTAAATTAGAATTCGCGGAATTCTACATTTAGAAGGTCTTTCTGAGCAAAATAGAAGGTGGGCAGTCGACCAGTGCTGATGAGCGATTGACGGGCCTTGGTGAGCAGTCGACCAACCATTTGCTCACTCTCTGTCTGATTTTCCCATACATTTTCTAGACCATTTTTGCACTTCGGGTCAACCCGTGGGAATAGTGGTTGACCGATGGACTTAGTTTTTGGTTGGTTTTGTTAGTTTTCTTCATTTTAACACTTAGACAATTGCCATATAGCATATTATTTAAACCTTAGCGAACAGTAAAAACAGTATTTTGACACAAATACCAAGATTATCATTGAATTTGTACAAACATTAAGACATGAAGTTTTGGATCTCTACAGAAATAAGAGAACATATATCCGTAAACAGGGTTGTGGAGAGCATGTAAATGCGCGTGCACTATGCATTTAATATCATTTTGGGGAGAGAAGGATCTACTGTATTTCTACTATTTTTGAACTACTATTGGTAGCAATGTGGAGGTTAGTTAGAAGGGAAAAAATTCAGTAACGCAAGCAGGATGGGAAGATGGGAGTATGGAATAGAAATGTCAATGGAGTGACTCCGATCAAACAATGGGATGGTCCTACTAGGAATTATTTGAGTGCAAATATTAACTAGATTTGTATTACTGATTTAATTACTGAGTAATGCTATGTCCACCTTTCGGACCATCCACTCTCTGGCTGTTTTTACTAATTTAAGACAAAAAGACAAAACAAAAGTAGTGGGACCCACATAAAAGTGTCACACTATTTTGTTTTCTTGTATAAAAGTAGGGGAGAGTGGATGGCCGGAAAGTGGACGTAGCATTGCTCTTTGCGTTATTTTGGTGAAGGGTGAGACCACTGTTGCAGTCCTAGGGTTGTGCATGAACCATGAAACAAGTCACATTTTTTGTCGCTTTGATTAGCTCATAATTTTATGTGTTGCTCATAAGAGTTTAATTATGAACCGGAGCTCTGGATTTTTCTGAATTTTGGGAGCTCCCAAAACATGAGTAAATATAAAATTTTATGGACAGAAATTTACTTATATTATTTCAATATTTACCAAAAACCCTTAAAATTTCTGGAGTTCATAGTTAATCTCAATTATTAAACCCTAATATCTCATCAGTTCAAGCCATTAATCCACAACGAGAGCTCGGAAGCTGCAGCTCAGTTAAGGACAGGCATCACGCGTACAAAGTCTGTAGTTTTGTTCTTTTATATACTAAAAAGAGAGAAAATAGCCTAATTTGGACATTTAATCAACTAAATCAGTTCACATGGAAAGCTAATAATTATGATTTTTAAAGTGGTTCTGTAGTTCATGATGTGTTTGAATCAATGTCGACCACAAACATGCCTCTTCTATTTTTTTTAAGAAATAAGGCTGCGTTTGTTTGTAGGGCAAACTGGTGCACAGAATTATTTTGAGGAGAAAGCTATTTCGTGTATTTTGCATGCTTCAAATTGAGTTTATTACTGAAAATAATTATCTAGTTTCACTTTATGTTCGAGGGAAATTTTCTCTAAAAAATGAGGAGAATATTCCTGAGAAATTTGTTCATTTCGAGACCCTTTTTCCTCCAAACAAACAAAGCCTAAAGGGAGAAATAGCCTAGATTGGTCAGTGAGATGCTAAATAAAACATTGCAATCTTTAATTTAGTTTTCTAGTTTGTCCAATTTGATGCTTTTTCCTTCAAAATGAAGGAAGAATTAATCTAATTTGCTACTTGGCCAAAAGTAGTTTGCAATTGAGGGGCACAGTAGTTTGATCTTAAATGTACTTGTCTCCAATTCAATTGGATCAACATGATATTCACAAAGGTAGAAATAACCTAATAAAATAGTGAAGATATTTACCTAGTTCGTAGTTGGGTTCAATTGCATATGTGACTAGATCATAAATATAATTACCTAAGTCATAACATGGCCAACACCCCTCCTCTTGCGCCAATGGCGAGATTCATTCCCCCGGGTGATGAGTAGCCAAAACTCCAGTCCCCCATGCTAACAACTAACCCTATACTAGTAGGTAAATAATATCCTCCAGCAAAAACTTGACTTGTTTTTCTTTGGCTAATAATCCACTCCTCAGGTTGAGGAGCAGACAATTGCTCCCTAGCTCAGACTATTGCTCCTTAGCTCACACAAAGCCCCTTTAACTATCCTTGAACTACTGTTAGCAAGTTTTAACCCCTATAATTATTTTTTTAAACCAAGAATAGATGTTTTAATCCTAAGGGTTAATGAATTTTAACAATAATTAAAGGGAGTTTAAAGGGGGACACATGGCGAGAAAATAAGGGACGACACCTTCTTCGCTACATCATCGAGGAGGTGATTATTTTCCTTGTTCTTTTGCCCACCCTTCCTTGCCTACCAATTAGCAAGGGCTCTTCAGTTTTGGTCATCGGTGAGGACTTAGTTGACTTTGATTGTTCCATCACTTCTTTCCACCTTTTCAATCGACTATTAAAATTATTAAAGGGTAGAGCTACCCGCACCGCCCAATAATTTAGGTTACACTCCAACTTGAAATGAACATACAAAATAACAAAAATAAGACAATAATACCCTTCTTTTTTTTACAATCCAAAATAATAAAAATAAGACAATAATACCCTCTTCTTCTTTTTACAATCTGCAAGTAAAGGATTTTGCTAGCCCCAGTCGCAAGTCTTCCACAGACGCAACTTGGTAGTCACCAATGTCAAACTTTTTTTATTTTCAATTTTTTTAATGTGTTAAAATATGAAAGGCTAATATTGCGTTTGTGGAAACTTTTGAAGTAAATGCTATTGGGGATAGCACTTCTCGCAGGTAAAATGACTTACAACAGTCCCAACAGAGTTATCAATTCAATTGCCTAATCTTCTCAAAGTCATGTTAATCTCAGTGAGAAAGTATTTTCGCTCACTACCTACATCATCTCTAGGATTACTTTTGGTAAATATTATCAAGGGAGAGAATTTGAATTGTTCGTGAAGGCGTGCAGTTCATTTCACCAGAGATCATGTCAAAGGAGTCCTCAAGGTTAGTCAACAAGCCGCCTTCTTCTTCTTCTTTTTCTTCTTCTTCTTCTTGACCTTTTTGGTCTATGAGGGGGTATAGACTTTCGCTCAGTTGTTCAGATGTTGCATTTGCAAGGGCAAAAGGCAAAGCATCGATAGACTCTATGAAGGTGTTTAAGATATAATACAGACAATGAGACATTCATGAGGAAGAAGAAAGGGAAATTATTGTCTTATTTTTGTTATATTGGGTGTTCTTTTTAAGTTGGGCTGCGGTCATTAAAAGTTTGGGTGCGCCTAACACCACCCTTATTAAAATATGAGCACTTATTAAAATATAAGCAGTGATTAGAGGACCTATGGGTCCGCATCATATCTTACCCCCAATCCTCATGTCCCTTTTAACACCCCTTTAACCCTGGTTAAGATTAATTATATTAAAGTTCAGATTTTGGTTTTTTTTTTTTTTTGTGGAAAAAACAAGGTTGGATTGCTTAACCTTAGGGGTGAGCGTATCTTAACCATAGTTGGTGTGCATTTAAAATTGGGAATAGACCAATGAGGATGGGCCATTCAGTTACAAAATCTTAATGTACCTGTGGTTTCCACTTTGTAACGGACCGGTCCTCATTGGTCCACCCCCAATTTATATGCACACCAATTGTAGTTAAAATACACTCTCACCCCTAAGGTTAAGCAATCCGACCTTGTTTTAAAAAATTAAAAAAAAAAAAGAAAACCAAAATATTAACTTTAATTTAGTTAAGCTTAACCTGGGTTAAAGGATAAAGGAGTGTTAAAAGGGATACGAGGGGTAAGATATGAAGCGGGCCCATGGGTCCGCTAATCTCTACTCCATAATATTCTGGGCCTACGCCTTTTCTTTAGGCCCGTAGTGGCCTCTATTATAGACAGAAATATCCTTAAATTACTTCAATATTGACCAAAAACCCATGAAACCATACTATTTTTGGAGCTCCAAAATCCGAGCTCTTGTTCATAGTTAAACTCTTTGTAAATCAAGGGGTTTAAAGTTGGCAAACATCCAAACTCTTTAACAGGGATGTTACATCAGACAAAAGGGAATTCCTTTGAAAGATCAATTTCTCATGGCACTTTAAATTCAGCAGTTGGTGAAATTTAAGAGAGACCATTGTCGTGGGGACCAGATAGATCTAAGATTCTCTGTATCTGCCACAAAAATTTAATGGGGGGAGAAAGAGATATGATTGTCCTCTTAGGCTCAACAATGTCCACCATATATTATCCTTCTCTAGCCAAACTCCTTTTCATTTTCTTGTATTTATGGGTTCCCCTCTATTTTACTATTTTGCATAGGAAAACGATTTGGGCCATATGACAAAACAAAGATGCCCCCACTAAACCCCTGTTGTCATCGTTACTTGTTTTTCTGATAAGACGACAAAATTGTATCCCTTACACTAGGGAGAACATGGATTGAGTCTCTTGTTATGCTAACTAAAAACATATATATACTAAC
This sequence comes from Tetracentron sinense, assembly GCA_015143295.1. Lineage (NCBI taxonomy): Eukaryota > Viridiplantae > Streptophyta > Magnoliopsida > Trochodendrales > Trochodendraceae > Tetracentron > Tetracentron sinense. The sequence goes on along the minus strand of JABCRI010000718.1, from coordinate 24,639 downwards.
AAAACTAATTGGGGTTGGGGCCTTGCGGCTTAACTGCATGTACCAAAAAAAAATTTGTAAGAAGGCCAACTTTACAATAAGAAAAGAGGATTGCCTCCTTTATTTGATGTAGAACCCCAAATCTTTATTTTACCAAGTAGTGAATAGTGTGTGATAGTGTTCAAGTGGAGTCTTGTACACTAATGGGTTTTATGCCAATGAAAATGTTTGGATATATGGTGTGCATGTGTTAATAGGTATATATAGCCTAAGGGAATGTGTTTTGAGTGTACAAGATGTTAGAGTTGGAATGGAAAAGGTCCAAGTAGTGGAAAAAGGGTTTTGCAGCAAAAACAGAGGAGCACCGATCGCTCGGTGATAACATCGATCGCTTGGTTAGCTAGCGATCGATCGGTATCTATCGACAGGTCAAAGATTTTGTATGGGAAAAAATTTCGGAGAGGGTGTTTTCAACCGATCTCTCGGTCAAAACACTGATCGCTCGGTATGCCACCGATCGCTTAGTCTTAACCACTGATACGCAGTTTTGCTTTATTAAGGATGTTTAAGTCTTTTAACCACCTCTATTGCCTATAAAAGCCCCCAGCTCGTGCCTTAGGATTTCAGAAACCCTTAGGGCATATTTTTGAGAGGATAGGAATGAGAAAAAGCTAGGGTGTGCTCAAACTTGAAGAGAAGATCAAGATCTTCCCTTCTTTGGTGTTCTTCAACTAAGAACTCGAGGTTCTCACATGTTCCAAGCCTTTGGAATCGAATTCATCGATTTCACCAAGGTAGATACATTCTACTACCAAACTTGTGATAACACTAGTTTACCATATGATGTTCTTCTCATTCTATGCAAAAATATTCAGTTGATATGGTATGTGATATTGATTTTATACTTGGATGTAAACTACCATTATTAGGCACTCTGTGTTTGGTTTAATGCCTCTAAGGACTTTTATGTTTAAGTATACTATTATTCTCATGTGTTTCGCATGTCTCGCATGAACTGGGGTTTTCATGGATTTCTCAAAGCAATAAAAAGGGTTTTTAGTAAGGGACTCACATGATGATTTTAAGAAACTCCATGATATTGTCTAAGATCGGTTTACAAGCTCCAATGATCATACTAAACGTACGAGGAACTCTATGATAAGGTCTAAGATCGATGTATAAGCTCCAAGAATCATAAATGTAAATGTTCTAAGATCTCTATGATTTTGTTCTACGGTATTGCTCTAAGGCTCTGTGGATCACAAATGACTCTAAGGAACTCTATGAACTTAACACAACTCAAAGAAGTCACAAGGCTATGATTATCGCAAGACTTACACGGTTTTGGTTTTCAGATGTCATCACACGTGCTATTTCATGGTTTCTACGCTTCAATATGTTTTAAGGATTTCAATCTCCATGTCTTGCATGCTTCCATGATGTTATTGCTTTGTTGTTAGTAGTATGTATACGCTGAGTATTCCATGCTCAGCCGATATTTGTTATCATCAACAGGTGCACAGGTTCCTTTCGACTTGTGTGGTTTAGAGCCTTGGGTAGAGGAAAAATACTACGACCCATAGCCTTCTATGGACCACTACCAGGATGATGGATCGCTAGATAAACAGCCCGACTTTGACTTCTGCTGACTGTGTTAGGAAAAGAAGATATTTTCTATATGTTGAGAGTGGGTCTTGTCCATTCCATATTTTGGATATATATTTTGGAGTATTTGATTATAAATTGTTTTCGCTATGTATAACTTGTGTACTCTGACAGGTTTATATGTGTGCCTTATGTGTCATACGGGATGGTATGATACGGTGGTCACGAGCTAAATTATCCCTAATTCCTAGTGGGTATTTTGGGTCGCAACAGACTTGGTATCAGAGCTCTAGGGATTAGTTTCCCTTGGGCTAAGCGGAAGTGCGTTCTCTGAGTTGAACATAGAACTCAGATGTAATTGTTTGTATTAAGTTTGTTACCACGACATAATTGGTATCAAGTGAATCCTTAGGTCAGTCTAGGATCCTAGTTTAGATGCCAGGTTTAGACTATGTCCTTAGTCTTCTTCCAACAGCGTTGATGCGCAACCAAAGGATCTTAGCTATGCTGGGAAACTCTAAGTTATATTTGTATGATTATGTATATACCTCGATGCATAATATATGCGGGTATTAGCATTTCATGTTTATTGAATTGTTATATGTTGTATGAAGATTGGTATCCAAGTTAGACTCATGTTTTGCCACTGATCTTTAGGATTTTACATCATAAGATACAGCAATTGGGGTCGTGGTAACCATACTTGGAGATCTGAGGGCGAGGTTCCGAGCTAGGAGGAACCGCTTTACTTCACAAATGCTATGGAATCCATAGCAGAGACATTGGCTTTATTGGTAGCCAGACCTGTTGTGGTTATTCCTACCCCACCGACTACTCCTGTGCCTCCGCCGGTGCATCACACCGCAGGACTTGAGGCTTTCCGGAGACTGCGGCCTCCTACATTCTATGGGACTCTGGACCCAATGGTGGCAGAGCATGGATTATGCAGTTGGAGAAGACTTTTCGAGCCCTCCGCTGTATTGAGGAGCAGCGGGTTGAGTGGACTTCCTTCGTGATGGAAGGTGAAGCTGAGCATTGGTGGAGAGCTGCCCAAAGGCAGAGGGATGTTGCGAAGGTAGGGGAACCTTGGACATGGGGAGAGTTCCTGGACACCTTCTATGAGCAGTATTTTCCCAGATTCATCCAGAATAGAATGCAAGGGAATTCATGCTCTTAGAGTAGGGAGCGATGAACGTAGCCGAGTATGAGGCTAAGTTCACCAAGCTGTCAAGATTTGCTCCACATCTAATTGCGACTGAAGATCTGCAGGTCAGAAAATTTGAGATGGGGTTGAAGGCGTTCATCCGTGATAGGGTGTCCATCCTCCAAGTAGAGTCCTAGAGGGAGATAGTAGGAAAGGCAAAGATTGCCGAGAAGAATGTAGAGGAGTTTATCAGGAGGAGGGATAGTGGCTTCGGGAGGAGCATGTCCCGGGGACAGTCTAGTAGTTCAGCACAGCCCGAGAAGAGAACCAGGACTGCTCCATATCAATTCTCTCAGCCGATGTCAGCTCAGAGGTCTCCTTTTGTGCCTCTGGCACCGCACCTTACGATGTCACAAGCTACGAGAGTTACACCTCTGGTTTCCTCCGCATCGCAGGCATTTGAGGAGTGCGCCGTATGTGGTCATCGGCACAAGACTGGGGATTGCCGAAGACTATCGGGTGGATGCTTCCACTGTGGTGAGGTTGGTCACGTGATACGGAATTGCCCAAGCAGGCAGTCACAAACTGGGCCACAGGGAGTCCGACCTTCAGGCAGGTAGACTTCACTTCAGGGGTCTTCATCACAGGCCTCCAGATCCTTACCGCCCACCCAATGCCTCATCAGGCAAATCAGGGCAAGGTATTTGCCATGATCAACCGAGATGCACAGGCATCTGATGATGTTGTGTAAGGTACGCGTGACTTTAAGATTGTTAAGGTTCTAGTGTTGCCATGACGTATTGTATGTATATATGTTATGTAGTGTTTTGCTATGCGTGTATCAACATGTATTATGTATGTAGTTTATTTTATAACTTGGGTAGTTATAATTCTCAGGTGCGTTGTTGGTGAATGAGTGTTTAGCACGAGTGTCGATCGACACAAGATCCACTCATTCATTCGTCTCACCCAGTTTTGCCGAAGGCTTTACGTCCGAGCCAAGTAAGCTACCTCGGGAGTTGTCCATTTCGACTCCACTGGGCAAGTCTATGGAGGCAAATAAGGTGTATCTGGGCAGTGTTGTGCAAGTCATGGAGCATGAGTTGCCTGTCGACCTGATCATTCTGGGATTTTAAGATTGGACTTCGATGTTATCCTAGGTATGGATTGGCTCTCAGCTCACCATGGACACGTGACGTGTTTCGAGAAGGTGGTGAACTTTTAAGCCCATTGGGGTGAAGCCGTTTCATTTCAAGGAACTTCAAAGGAGAGACATTGCTCGTTTTGCAGCTCTCAATCTCGCAAGTGTAGAAATACAAGACTCCACATTCATTTCGGTTGTGTGCGAGTATGTGGATATATTTCCCGACGAATTGCTGGGTCTACCTCCAAATCGGGTGATAGAGTTCACTATCGAGCTTGCTCCAGGCACGGCTCCAATTTCTAGGGCTCCGTACAAGATGGCCTCTATTGAGCTTAAAGAGTTGAAGGAACAATTAGAGGAATTGTAGAAGCTTGGATTCATCCGATCGAGTGTTTTATCTTGGGGAACTCCAATGCTCTTCGTGAAGAAGAAGGAGGGTCGATGCGGATGGGCATTGACTACAGGTAGCTAAACAAGGTCACTATCAAGAATCGTTATCCATTGCCTCGGATAGACGACTTGTTTGACCAGTTGAAGGGTGTAAAGTTCTTCTCAAAGATCGATCTTCGATCTGGGTATCATCAGTTAAAGATCATGGTAGAAGACATTCCGGAGACGGCATTCAGAACCCAATATGGTCACTACGAGTTTCTAGTTATATCTTTTGGTCTGACTAACATGATGACTGCATTCATAGATCTAATGAACCAATTGTTCAGATCGTCTCTCGATCAGTGTGTGATCATATTCGTAGATGATATCCTTGTGTATTCACAGACACAGGATGATCACACGAGAGATCTCCGCCTTGTATTGCAGACTCTTCGAGAGCATAGCCTGTATGCTCAACTGAGCAAGTGCGAGTTCTGGTTGGAAAGGGTATCATTCCTTGGCCATGTGGTGTCTGCCGAGGGTATCTCAGTCGATCGTGCGAAGATCGAGGCAGTGATGAACTGGGAGAGACTACAGAGTGTTACCAAGATTTGTAGTTTTCTTGGCTTGGTAAGATACTACAGGAGGTTCGTGAAAGGGTTCTCCAGCTTAGCGGCTCCACTTATCTATCTCACGCGGAAGAACACTAAGTTCACTTGGAGTGACAAGTGTGAGGCAAGCTTCCTGGAGTTGAAGAAGAAGCTTACCACGGCCCCTGTTCTCATGGTTCCGTCTGGGAGCAATGGCTTCGAAGTCTACAGTGATGCATCATTTGTCGGGCTTGGGTGTGTTCTGATGCAGCATAAGCAAGTGGTCACCTATGCTTCTTGCCAGTTGAAGGAGCATAAACGGAAGTACCCCACGCACGATCTAGAGCTTACCGCAGTCGTCTTTACGCTGAAGATTTGACATCACTACCTCTATGGAGAAGAGTTCATTGTGTTCACGGATCACAAGAGCTTGAAATATCTCTTCTTCCAGAAGGAGTTGAATATGAAGCAACGTCGATGGATGGAGTTCATGAAGGACTATAATTGTTTCATTCAGTACCATCTGGGTAAGGCAAACGTGGTAGCCGATGCTCTTAGTAGAAAGCCTTACAGGGTTATGGCTCACATGAGGGTCCAAGAGTGGAAGTTATTGAAGGATATGTGTGTAGAACCCCGAATTTCACATGCACTGATTATGTTAATAGGGTAGTGAATAGTGTCATGAATAGTATCTACGGCTGAATGCCTAAGGTATAGTCTTGAATCATTCTCAACGAAAATAAGGAATTGGTTTTCAAAATTTGTACGAACAATGTATGTTAAGGTGTATAAAGGCCTTAGGAACATTTTCATGGGTTATGCGTGTTGAGAATAAAAGGTGGAAAAGGTTCTAGGTGGTAAAAAGAGGGAAGTCTCTACATCCCTCAAACTTGAGAGTAGTCTAGTTTTCTCACCTCTTATCAGAATCGAGTGATTCTTAAACCATTAGAACCATATTGGAATCCTCTTCAAGGTTCATGTTTAATGTTTTTCTGCTGAAATTGCAGACCAGTCCACTTGTGGGCCCATTTGGACCACTTAAAACTCAGAATTAGGAGTTTCATAAAACATGAAAGTTATTTCCCTTCGAAAGATGAGTCCAACGCAAGTTTAATCGTCAAAATCTGATAAGCGAGTCAAAAGTTATGGGCTAATTACCAGAGTAGGGTCCGATCAAGAAATTCCAGTTTTTTTTTGGAGGCCCGATCGTTCGGCGACAGCCCGAGGAATCCCCAGTTGAGTCCAATCGATCGGGACTAAGCCCCAATCCATCGGCCCGTGCGTTTTTGGTTTTAAAAAGTCTGAAATTGCATTTTTTAGGGTTTTTAACCCCCCCCCCCCCCCCCCCCCCCCCTTTGCCTATAAATAGGGCTTCTATTTGGGGTTTTTGGTTTACCCAAAACCTAGAGAGATTGAGAGAGGAAGAGGAAGGAGATTTGGGGATTGTTCAAGAGGGGTTTGTGGATTGAAGAAGAAGGATATCAAGATCAAGGATCTTTCCCAAATCAAGCAAGGGTTCCTCCACTTTTCAAGTTGGTGTTCTTCCTCAAGCTTGGGACCCAACCCAAGGATTTTCTTCAAGATCAAGCTTTGATTTTCAAGGTTAGTACACCCTACTAACTATCTTAGCAATAACTTAGATTTTCTCTCTTAAAATGTTGATTTTGATCTTGTATCTTCCCTTTTTCTTGGAAATATGCTATTTTTCCTAAATATAAACAAGATAAATTAGAATGGTGGGATGTACGAAGGGATGAGGATTGAGGCGATTGGATGCCGTGTTGTGGTGATGAATGTGTGTTGAAAAAACGGTGGATGGGCATTTCAAGCATAATGAACACACCTATGTGATTTGATGAAATGTATGCACAAAAAAAAAGAGGAAATGGAATGACTATGAATGTTGCACGCCATGTGTTTGATAAAACACTTAAACAAGAATGAAATGGATTTAATGAGGAATAATTGAAAGTAAGCTCTATGTAATTTTTCCAAAAATGATGAATTGATCAAATGCTCTATATGTTATCTAATTTCCCGCATGATCCTATTGATAATTGAAATGCTACACCTTATGCTTTATGTTGCACGTCAAGTGCTTGATGAAATGCATGAATGGGAATTAAATGGATTTAATGAGGATTATGAAAGCTTAAATTGTGTAGTGTTTTCTAAATGGTATTTTTTTAAATCAATTGCTCCACATGTTTGTTTAAATTGCCACATGGTTATGGAAAGAATGGAAATGCTATATGTCACCTTTCAATCATTTATGTCGTCATAAGTACCACGAATTGCAACACACACACACACATGTAGGCATGAATCAAGGTTTTTAAGGGTATATGTATATAGGAGCGAAAACAAATAAGAACAAGCTATGTGATTCAAGTAAATAAGCATGAATATCAAGGGTAGGGCATATCCCTAGGATATGTCATACCTGGTTCACAAGAAAACATTTCAAGTAAGAATCAAGAAACATGGAAGGGTGTTAGTGTATTAAGATCAAGTACGGGTACTAACATCTGTTCCCCAACAAACATGAAAGGATACTAATGTACCAAGATCAGGTACGAACACTGGTATCTTTTTTCAAGACATGAATAATATGAAAGTATGCTAGTGTACTAAGACCAGGTACAGGCACTAGTGTATGTTTCCAAGACAAGCATGAAAGGGTGTTAATGTACTAAGACCAGGTACGGGCATTAACACCTGTTTCCAACAAGTATGAGAGGATACTAGTATACTAAGATCAGGTACGGGTACTAGTATTTGTCCCCAAGCAAGAATAAGGAAATATGGAAGGGTGATAATGTACTAAGACCAGCTACGGGCATTATCATCTGTTCCCAAGCAAGGATAACAAGAACCTAATATGTTCGTCCATTGCATAGTTCGGGTACTAACTAAACAAGAACAAAACAAGGCATGTATGATTCCCACGATACAAGAACAAGACAAGAATAAGTTGTAAATACGGAAAGCAAGTTTTGAAAACCACGAAAAGTATATTCAAGAACAAGTCATGACTTTGAATATGAGTGACAATGCATGAGTTAAAATATGATGTTCATGATTTACTTTACATTGTTATTTCGTTTTAGCTTCCGCACTCTGATTATGTATCCTTTGATGAACTGTATCATGTATGATATATTAATGTTATTACTATTGTTAGCTAGTAGCTTGTACTCGCTGAGTATTCCATGCTCAGTAGTACTTTTATATCGGTAGGTACACCATACGCTTGTCGAGGCAGCTCAGGGAGAGCAGGAGATTGCTCTGGTTGTCACCCAGCTATTAGGGGTTAGATATGTGGCCTTATAGTTGGGGAGAGAGAGAGAGAGACATGTATTTTGGGCTCTTATGTCTGGGAATGGTTGTATCACTTGAGTTGGAATTCAAGTTAAGGTGTTCATGTACATGTTTTTAATTTCTATTCAGTTATTGTAACCAATTGCACTTGGAATATAGTTAAGTCATGAAAGGAAATTTTCAGGTCCACTATTTAGCTTGCCTTGTATACTCTTGCAGGATGGTTTGAAGGATAAGTCATGTCGCCAAAGTATCCTAACTTGTAGGGGGTGTTTTGGGGCGTTACAATGTGTAACCTCGACACTACCCTCAAACTTGCTACCTATGGGCGGTGATGTCAAACATTTATTTAGGCCACATATCTTGGATTAGATCAAGGAGTTGCAGGATTCCGATGATGAGTTGCTTGCTTACCGGGATAAGTCGGTGAGTATTGGTAGTCAGGATTTTGCCGCGAGTAGTGGTAGTACTATCACATTAAAGGGCAGGTGGTGTGTTGAGACTTGAGATCATGGACGAGGCTCATCGATTCAAGTACTCCATGCATCAAGGGGATACGAAGATGTAGCAAAACTTGAAAAGGGCCTTCTGGTGACGTAATATGAAGAGGGACGTGGTAGAGTACATTTCTAGATGTTTGGTGTGCCAGTAGGTGAAGGCTGAGCATCAGAGACCAGCAGGTCTTTTACAGTCCCTCCCTATTCCAGAATGGAAATGGGAGGATATCTCGATGGACTTCATAGTTGGTTTCCCAAGGACGGCGAAGGGCTCCGATGCCATCTGGGTGATAGTAGACAGATTAACGAAGTTTGTGCATTTTCTTCCTTACCGGACTACATTCAGTTCGAATCAGTTGGTAGCCTTGTATGTCAAGGAGGTGGTCTGTCTGCACCGGGTGTCGGTTTCCATCATATCTAAGTGAGACCCTAGGTTTACTTCCAGGTTCTGGAAAACTTTTCAAAGCGCTAAGGGTTCTCGGTTAGATTTCACCATCGCCTTTCATCCTCAAACCGATGGGCAGACTGAGCGGGTGAACCAAGTTGTAGAGGATATGCTCCGAGCTTGTATGTTGGACTTTCAGGGCAGTTAGGAGGAATACTTGATGTTGGTTGAGTTCACCTACAACAACAATTACCAGGCAAGCATCCAAATGGCACCTTTTGAAGCTCTGTATGGCCGAAGTTGTAGATCTCCTCTATACTGGGATTAAGTTGGTGAGAGGAAGATACTAAGTCCTGAATTGTCGCGACTCAAGACCCACCCTAAGAGTTAGAGTGAACTTTGGACGACTAATCATGACTTGCTTGACAACTGACCTGTAAAACCCACAGAGCATATAAAATGGAGGATATAAACAGCGGAAACATACTCTAACATAGCACAGCGGAAGACTACCAAACCTCTATGTATATACATACGCAAATCCAAGTTTATACAAAAAGTCTACAAAAGAAAGTGCGGACATGCCTGCCAAAATACATGAATCTAACTCTCATCTCACCCACAGCTAATCCACTCAGAATCTAATCACCACCTACTGATAACCCTCTACGGGAGGTTCCTCCAAAGGCTCCTCGGCGTACTCCTCTTCCACCCATGGACCAGGAGCACAAACATCAAATGGGGCAGCAGCTCCCTCAGAACCTGCCGACATAAGAAGTACGGCTGAGCATGGAATACTCAGCGGGTACTAAATCTAACCAACAATTATAGCGTAGAAATAGCAATACATAATCAGGAGCAATTCATATATGTCAAACGGAAACAATTCACATCATACAAGGAAGTAAAGCAGTTTATAATCATGCTTGTAATTCATAGAAAACCGATAAATCCTCTTGAAACATCGTGCACTTGACTTGACTTGAAATATCTTTTCGTACTTGAAAGCTTGTCATGTCTATCTTGCTTGATTCTTGTATGTCGTGTCATGTCATGCATGCTTGCTTGTGATCATGTAACTTGTGAGATATCCTTGTGAGATGTCCTTGTGAGATGCCTTGAGAGGGAAGGGAGACCCTTCTTTATGCAATGCGCTTGTGAGGGAAGGGAGACCCTTCTTTATGATATGTATGTACTTGCGAGGGAAGGGAGACCCTTCTTCATGATATGCACTTGTGAGTGAGGGGAGACCCCTCGTGGAATGTTGGTTCTTGTCTTCTTGTGAAAAGCGAGGTAAAACATATCTTAGGATATGTCCCACCTCTAACCATGTTCTTGAAAACCTCGATAAATCATGCCATGCATGCCGTGCTCGTGGGAACCGTGTACATACTTGCATTTAAATTTAAACATGACCATTGGGTAATTTCACAACACATATAGCGTCAAGGATTAAGCAATTCAATATTCATAGCATTTAGGGAAAACAGGAAACACACTATCATAGGCCCTAGCAATATTCAGAATTTATTAGGCATGCATTTCTTAATTTACAGCTCACTGTATTCACCTTGGCATTTCATCAAACATGGTGTGTTCATTATAGATTTACCCTACAACATGCTTTTCTAGATGGTTTTACTCAATCATACATGTATGTTTATTATTGGAACAATGCCCTTCCCCGTTTTAATCATCACCACACAACCACTGGCATCCAATCGCCCCTTACATCTCCATTCACCATTCACCATTTACCATTCACCATTCACCATTCATCCATTCATCCATCTCATAGCACATGTGTAAATGAAAGGAAATCAAAAGAAAAGAAGGGGAAAGAGGAACTATAACTAGGAGGGTAGTAAGAAGCACCGACCTTGAAGAGGTGAGGAAGAAACCCTCTTTCCAAATGACTGTGTAGCTGCTGCCCTAGCTTGGATCGCGAGCTCCACAATGCCTGAACCGAAATCTTGAAGAAAACGGGCTTGAGGTTGATCTAGGGTTTCAAAACCCCTTTGATTTCTCTCCAAAATGGAAACCCTAGGTTGGAATCGCCTTCTCCCCTTTCTCCTATTCTCTCAAACTCTCTAAGTGTCGAATGATGCCCTAAAGGCTCGGGTTAAACTATTAAGGTAAGAGTGAACTGACCAAAAGACCGTAATACCCTTACTGGGATTTCTGCAATGACGCGAGGACCGTGAATAGTGCTGAACACATTGTGCCGTGAATAGTGCACACTCGTTGTACGGTGAACAGTGCCAACTCGTGGTGCTGTGAACAGTGCCAACTCGTGGTGTTGTGAATAGTGCCAATTCGTGGTGCTGTGAACAGTGCCAACTCGTGGTGTTGTGAACAGTGCCAACTCGTGGTGCTGTGAACAGTGCCAACTCGTGGTGCTGTGAACAGTGCCAACTCGTGGTGCCGTACACGTTGTCCGTTGTGGACAGTGCTGAACACGTTGTCCGTTGTCTTATGTACAGCGTGCCCGTGGTGAGTTGTACAACGTGCCCGTGGTGAGTTGTACAACGTGCCCGTGGTGAGTTGTACAACGGATACACACAGTATACGTTATCAGAGTACGTTGTCTGTGCTACGTTATCAGAGTACGACGTTAGAGCACGTCCTTAGTGCCTTCCGAGCTACGTTTGCCTACAGGTTCAGACTGTTTTGGCCATATCTTTTGACTCGTTCATCCGATTTTGACGATTCAACTTGCGTTGTGTTCGTACTTCGAAAAGGAACATTTCTGACATTTTGAAATTTCTAATTTCTTCCTTATTTATTAATTATACCTCTTAAAAGGCAAAATGACAACGAAAGTGTCATGTTTTAAGCATGAAAAAGTCTGGGGCTCTACATGAATTAATCGAGCAGACCGTAGAAAGGGTTAAGGTCATCGAGGAGCGGTTGAAAACTGCTCAGGATAGGTAGAAGAGCTATGCGGACACTCATCGTAGAGATTTGGAATTCCAAGTTGGGGATCGAGTCTTTGTGAAGATTTCGCCGAGTCGGGGAATCATGAGGTTCGGGAAGAAAGGGAAGCTCGGTCCTAGGTATGTGGGGCCATTCGAGATCATCTCTAGGATTGGTGAGGTTACTTACCGGGTAGCCCTACCGCCTCACATGGCAGCAGTCCATAATGTATTTCAAATTTCCATGCTCAGGAAGTACATTCCGGACCCTTCCCACGTCATTGCTCTTGATCCCGTGGAGATTCGAGAGGATCTCACTCTGGTTGAGCAACCGGCTCAGATCTTGGATCGTCGAGATCAAGTCTTGCACACCAAGACTATCCCGTTAGTCCTTGTGAAATGGCAGCACCATTCGGCAAAAGAGGCTACGTAGGAGCGTGAAGCTGAAGTGAGGAAAAAGTACCCTCATTTGTTTTCTTGATGTTCTTTTCATGTAATTTGTTTCTGCTTGTTCTATTGGTATCTTTCCAATTTTGGAGACGAAATTCTTATAAGGGGAGAGGATATAGAACCTCGAATCTTCATTTCACTAAGTAGTGACTAGTGTGTGAATAGTGCTCAAGTGGAGTCTTGTACACTAATGGGTTTTATGTTAATGAAAATGTTTGCATATATGGTATGCATGTGTTGATAGGTATATATAGCCAAAGGGAGTGTGTTTTGAATGTACGAGGTGTTAGAGTTGGAATGGAGAAGGTCCAAGTAGTGGAAAAAGGATTTTGCAGCAAAAACAGGGGAGCACCCATTGCTCGGTGATAACATTGATCGCTCGGTCAACTAGTGATCGATCGGTATCTATCGACTGGTCAAAGATTTTGTATGGGGAAAAATTCCAGAGAGGGTGTTTTCAACCGATCTCTCGATCAAAACACCAATCGCTTGATATGCCATTGATCGCTCGGTCCTGACCACCGATATGCAATTTTGCTTCATTAAGGGTGTTTAAGTCTTTTAACCACCTCTCTTGCCTATGAAAGCCCCCATCTCGTGCCTTAGGGTTTCAGAAACCCTTAGGGCATATTTTTTAGAGGAGAAAAAGCTAGGGTGTGCTCAAGCTTGGAGAGAAGATCAAGATCTTCCTTTCTTTGGTGTTCTTCAACTGAACTCGAGGTTCTCACGTGTTCCAAGCCTTTGGAATCGAATTCATCGATTTCACCAAGGTAGATACATTCTACAACCAAACTTGTGATAACACTAGTTTACCAAATGATGTTCTTCTCATTCTATGCAAAAATCTTAGGTTGATATGGTATGTGATATTGATTTTATACTTGGATGTAAACTACCATTATTAGGCACTCTATGTGTTTGGTTTAATGCCTCTAAGGAATTTTATGTTTAAGTATGCTATTATTCTCATGTGTTTTGCATGTCTCACATGAACCGAGGTTTTCATGGATTTCTCAAAGTTATAAAAAAGATTTTTAGTAAGGGACTCACATGATGATCTTAAGAAACTCCATAATATTGTCTAAGATCGGTTCACAAGCTCCAAGGATCATACTAAACTTACAAGGAACTCTATGATAAGGTCTAAGATCGATGTACAAGCTCCAAGGATCATAAATGTAAATGTTCTAAGATCTCTATGGTTTTGCTCTACGGTATTGCTCTAAGGCTCTATGCATCATAAATGACTCTAAGGAACTCTTTAAACTTAACACGACTTGAAGAATTCACAAGGCTATGATTATTGCAAGACTTACACGGTTTTGGTTTTTGGATGTCATCACACGTGCTATTTCACGGTTTCTACACTTCGATATGTCTTAAGGATTTTAGTCTCCATGTCTTGCATGCGTCCATGATGTTATTGCTTTGTTGTTAGTAATATGTATACGTTGAGTATTCCACGCTCAGCCGATATTTGTTATCATCGGCAGGTGCATGAGTTCCTTTCGACTTGTGTGGTTTAGAGCCTTGGGCAGAGGAAGAGTACTATGACCCGGAGCCTTCTATGGACCACTACCAGGATGATGGATCACTAGAAGGCGGCCCGACTTTCACTTCTACTGACTGTGTTAGGAAGAGAAGAGATTTTGTGTATGTTGAGAGTGGGACTTGTCCACTCCATATTTTGGATATATATTTTGTTGGTTCAGACTTGAACCGAATGATAGGAGTATTTGATTATAAATTGTTTCCGCTATGTATAACTTGTGTACTCTGATAGGTTGATATGTGTGCCTTATGTGTCATACGGGATGGTATGATACGGCAGTCACGAGCTAAAGTATCCCTAACTCCTAGGGGGTATTTTGGGTCGCAACATTTGATTTGCAGATCTCCCCCATATGACATTGTAGGCTCTAAATAATATGTATAGCTTTTTTGGCATCATTCTTTGGGAATGGTTTTCCTTATCCTGAGAACAAAAATATCATAAACATTATTGTCAATTCATTTTTAAGGAACAGTTTTAAGAATTGTCCCATTGAACCGTTTTCAATAGAACAAAAAGAAAAAAGTTTCTCAAAATTAAATATGAGAAAAACATTTAATACAAACAATAAAAGCGTGAGAACAAATGAAATAGATGGAATATAATAAAATTTGGAGTATTTTATGACACTTATAAATGTTTTATGAATATACTCATCTTCAATGTTTGTAATAATATTGTTTTTTTCATCTAAATGTGATTCCGTTGTTTCTTTTCTTTATAATTGATTCTGACTATAATTGTCAAGCGTGTTCTTTGCATAGAATTAATTATAAGTATCAAAACTTATTTGAACTACTTCTTTTCCAAAATGAGAGAATCAACAAAACTGATACACCCCTTAATAAATTTTCACGGGACCATTCTATTCTTTTGGTTCCAAGAGGCAATTGGTTAGCGCATGCTTATCCCTTATATAGTAACCTCATATAGAGAAATGCTTAAATATTATTCAGTTTCAAGCTTTTATTTATTCAAACAAAATTGGCCCCGTCGAAATCATTTAAGCAAGTGTGAGGGAGGATACACCTACACACCTATGCTATCGTTATAGATAATCTCATTTATTTGTGAAGCTAAACATGTTAAATTACAATAAGGGCTTAAAAGGCTTTTTTACATAAGTATTTGTGGAATGAATAATCTTAAATCAGCCGCCACTTATTTTTATTTAACTTCTTATATATATGGTTAAGCGGCAACCCTAGTTAGTATGATTGTATCTATTCTAGGTTAGTGAAACTGGTGGATATTTCAACCATCACACCCTTTTGAGACTTGGTGTCTACACAACTAATGGAACAAGCGTTGAGATTGATTTGCCATATTATTATCAAAATTTATGAAAGCAAAAGTAGTAAATCGATTGGAGGGAGATGATTATGGTAATGTATCAATCATTTTCATTGAATTTACATGAAAAACAAAAGCAGTAAATCGGAGGGAGATATATCAATCATTTTCATTGAATTTATGTCACCAAAAAAAATTCATTGAAATTATCTAACATAGGTGAATTTAGAATGTAGAATGCCTTAATGCAGTAAAAATTTTGGGTAAAATTTAAAAAATATATTAATGTATGTAAAAAAGTGAAAATACAGTAAACCCAGTTGTGTCGGTCATCGTTACTTGTCTTTCCGATAAAACGTCAAAAATTATAATGCTTACACTGGGGAGAACAGAGATTAAGTCTTTTGTTATGCTAATTAAGAGCAATTACTAACCATACTAATTGGGGTTGGGGCCTTGCGGCTTAACTACATGACATGTACCAAAAAAAATAATTGTAATAAGGCTAACTTTACAATAAGAAATGGTGATTACCCCCCTTGTTTTTCCTCTATTTATAGATTTGCCCCTATACGGTATTGTAGGCTCTAAATGTTAGGTTTAGCATTTTCGAGGTGATTTTAGGGGTCATTTGACATCATTCTTCTTGGAACAATTGTCCTTATTTGGATAACAAAAATGTCATACGCGTGTTTGTATACTCATTTTTAGAGAAATGTTTTAAGAATCGTTTCATTTTCGACAGATTTTTAGCATAACAAAAAAAAGATGCTTTTCATAATTAAATCTAAAAAACATGTTTATGAGTGAAAATGGACAAAATAGATGGAATTAATAAAATTTTGAGTATTTTATGACAATTATAAATGTGTTATGAATATAATCATATCTGGTGTCTGCAATAATATTTTTTTTTTCATCCAAATGTAATTCTGTTGTTTCTTTTCTTTATAATTGATTCTACCAAACGGCCCCTTAATAAATTTTAGGGAATCATACTATTCATTTGGTTCCAAGAGGCATTTTGTTACCCCTTATACAGTAACCTCATACACCTCATACAAAGAAATGCTTAAATATTAATCAATTTGGAGCTTTTATTTATTCGAACAAGAATGATCATGCATCTAAATCATTTAAGCTGGTGTGAGGGTAGGTAGACCTGCACATCTATGCTATCTTTATAGATAATCTCATTTATCTGTGAAGCTAACCATGTTAAATTAAAATAAGAGATTAAATGCTTTTTGTATAATTATTTTTGGAATGAATAATTTTAAATCAGTCACCATTTATATATATGTGTGTGTGTGTGTGTGTGGTTAGGTTACAACCGCAGTTATTATCTATTCAAGGTTAGTGAAACAGGTGGATATTTCAACCATCACACTCTCTTGGGACTTGATGTAGTACACAACCACTGGCACATGCATTGAGACTGATCTACCATATTATAATCAAAATTCATGAAAAAAAAATAGTAAATCGATTGGAAGGAAATGATGGGGTAATGTATCAATCATTTTCATTGAAATTATGTCACCAAAAAATTGAAATTATCTAACATAGATGAATTTTAAATGGAGAATTGCTAAATACAGTAAAAACTTGGGGTAAATTTTGAAAAAGATATTAATACATGTAAGAATGTGAAAATACAATAAAGTCTGAGAGTTAGATACATGACACGGGATCTTCCAACAGTGGTTGGCAGGGAGACTGCTAACACAATGAGGGATCTAGCACATACCTCTATGCACACCAACTAAATTTTTATTTTTACACTTTGTTTTAGCAGTAAATACAATGGTGTAAGTGGTAGTTCGAGAGATAATGTTGGCAATCTCCCCACCAGCTACTATTGGAGGTGATCCCATGTTAAATCATATATTATACAATTGCCTTGTTGTTCTGATGACAGAGTTGTGTCACAAACAACCATACTAGATATGTAATTACCTCAATTTTTAATGCATACTTATCTTGTAAAAAAAATTTAATAATACTTTTTGGGTGACTAAGAATAAGTTTAGGATAATGAGCTAAAACAAAAATGAGGACTAATCTGGAATGATACAAAAATATAGAATCAAACACAAATTAGTAATGACAAATTAGTAATTAATCAACATACAATTTGATTATAAAGCTTCACTTAGAGGAAACTCAAGCATGGAGAAAAGAAAAGGAAATAAAGTGAGAGTGAAAGGGAGAGACACATAGCAGATTGTAGGGAAGAGAACGAACAACCTAGGTAGGAGGATAGAATGAGAGGAGGTCAGACTTGGATCTTACACGAAGTCACATTATCCTTCCATATTCTTTTAACTCAAACACATCAAGAAAAAAAAAATACAAGTAAACACCTCCATTAATATTTTTAGTGTTGTTTAAGCATGTGTAGATATGTTTTTTTTATGGATCATGTACTCCATAATAGTATTTTATTAACTCTTGTGAGTGTTTGAAATTTTCTTGTACTAGTAGTAATAGAAGAATTATAAAAGATGACAAAATAATAATTATTAAAAACTGTATAAGTTGTAAATTTTCAAGAGGTTAGGGAAACTCTATGTAAAGTTTCACAATTTTAGGAAATCATTTACTTTATTTATTAAATTTTGAAATCATTCTATACTGCAATGTCAGTTCAAAAACTTTACGGGTCATTCAGTTTCAATCAATTTTTTATTATTAAAATTTTGTTGAATAAATTAAACTATTTATGTCCTTAAAAAAATTGAATCATGTTTTCAGAAAAGTAATTTTCATGTATTTTTATGAAGAAATAAAATTATAGAAATTCTCATTTTAATGAGTGATCAAGTCTAAAGTAATTTTTTTAGTATTTCTTTCCTTAGTTAATCTGTTTTTAAAAAAAAATAGTAAACTATCTATTCTTTCAATATTTGTATTTGTTTTTTCTAAGAAGCTTTGTACTTATATTTTCTTGAAAACTATGGTTGGTAACGATCATATTTTAGATCATTAGGTTATAAATTTTCTAAGATTGATACGTCATGTTTCCATATTGTTATGATCTATCTTTTCCTATTAATTTTAGAAACTGAATAGTAAAGAAGCTCTGAGATTATTTAAATTATGAATCTGAATAATTGATTAATACTTATTATAAGATATTACCATGAGTGGTGATGATGAGTATTGAGTGGTAAGTGATAGGTGAGAATACCTTGAAACTTTAGGGTTCATTAATGAAGTAAGATGTGTTCAATCTTTAGGAATGGATCATCGGATGAGTTTTGTATGATCCCTAACCGGCAAAGAGGATGAGTTGTGTACGATCTCTAACGGCAAGCAAACAAGGAACAAGGAAAATCTCTTGAGTGGAAAGCCCTAAAACAGTTAGTGTACTAGTTTAGATTGTTGTCTCATGTTGTGGTATGGGCTTATGAAAGATGTTTCGGTATAGTTGGTTTACCTGGTGCATGTAACATAGAATTGAGTCTCAATGGTACTCTCACTTCTAATTGTTCTATAGTAACATAGAGATTATTATTAGTTTCTCATTCAATGATATATAGATATATCTAGAGATCAATTTTATAGATTATTTTTACTTCATGGTCAAAAAACATGATACCAATTAAATGTTGGATTACAAATATGTGTTGTTTGATGGCGTGTTGGTGATTTAATCTATTGCACACACCACAAATGTTCATGTGCACCTGATGAACACCTTTTTTATTTGTTGGGCATTTGTGCTCATTCTTACTTATTCTAATGTTTTTCAGGAGGCAACTAAGGAAATTCTAGATTCTAGCTCCAGAGTAGAGTAGCTAGTTGTCATTCCTTTTACCTAAGAGTATAGATTTATAGTGAGGAGCAAATGTAGTGGACACAAATAAAACTCAGACATTTATTTTGAATGGATGTTAATTTATTAAGACTTTAGATGGTTGCTTAGTATTTTATCTGGCTTTGGAATGATATTGTGATTATGGATTTGCATTGGGATGCATTTTCCCAGTTCACGCACCTAGAACTGTGTACGAGGTTAGATATCTTGAGTTTATATTTCAAGGCGTGACAAGGTACATATAATGTACACCTACCCTTCATTCTGATGGCAAATTTATATTCCTCCCATAGTGAAGACGAGGGATGGAATCACATAGTGTTTGATATGCCCACTCCCTAACTAGCACATATACTAAGGTACTAATTGGGGTTACGGCCTAAGCGTGTCATGTTGTGAAGGTAGTACTGTATATCCCATATTGTGGTGATTTGGGATTCACTTACATGAGTAAATACAGATCATACATCAATGGGCTTCTAAGTTGTAGATCTTCAAAAGCATAACTCAACCAATATGATTTTTGAGTAGGGTTACCCGATTCACTGCCTACTATGCTAAACCGTGAACAAGTTCATAGTACTGTTCGTCTTGGTTTGTGAAATTTAACAAATAAACCCGTAATCATATCCAATAGCTCTGGTTCAATGAATTTTCTTTTTGGGTTCCACCGACTTTTTTCTTTGGGTTAGACATTTTTTTTTCTTTGAGTTCAATGAATTTATACTTTGGGTTTGACCAAATTTTTAGTTGGAGTTTGCAAACCTCTGATAAAAATTTATTTTTATTATTTTTAAAAATAAGTATTTATAATATATTTATTTACATGCTTAATATATATATATATATATATTATAAAATATTTTATGGGGTTTTTCCTTGATTACCCCTCAAATTTGGGATTATTGCTCAAATACCCAAATTTAAAAAAACCTTTCTTTTAATTCCCCTATACACATGCGAAGGTATTCTCACATGTGAACTTTTCTCTTTTTGGACCATTTTATCCAAATCATTTATATCCCCTCCATTCCTTATCAACAATAAAGTCCACTCCATTGACAAAGAAGAGCCCAACATTTCATTACCTACCATTTTGACTAAGATTTCCGACAAAAGGCTTCATTCCGATAAAATAGTAATCACGGTCGTGGGAGAACACAATTAACTGAAGAAAAATACTATTCTAGGGTTTCTTGTGCTTATTCTTTAAAATGAATTAGTTAAAATCATTATATATATGATAATTAAAAAAAAAAAAAGGTTTACAATCATTGCATTTATGATTTTAAACCTCAAAATTTTCATGTTAGGTGATTTTGCAAGTGTTTTTTTTTTCATTTTTATATTTTTTAGTGCATGGACGATACTCAAAAAATCGGGTCTATCTTGATCATGTTCCAAGGTTGAAAATGATATGTCGATACATGTATGACAATAGTGTCGACCTTTTATTGACCAATATTGACATGTATCGGCCGATATTGACATGTATCGACTTGGTGTATTGACCGTATCGACATGGTGTATCAACCAACTGTATCGACCGGTATCGATCCTACACACAAAAACTCCATTAAAACTCAAAAATTTGCAGATTTTTTTATCTTTTTAAAAACACTCCTATTAGATTTGTCCTAAAACACCTATTAACCATTGTTTTCTATTGTGAAATGGTATAGTAATAATGAAGGTGAAAAAATCAAACAAATATATCTTTTTTAGGATAGAGTACGGTAAATCATGAACACTCCCATGCATATTTTTTTTCTTTTCGTTTTTGTTTTTTAACTAAAAGAAACTCTTCTTTTAAGTGTTGGTTGTAGTAGATTGGTATTTAAGATTTTTATAGATGTTGAAATACGAAAAATATTTATAAGGCTCTTTAGAGAAGGGTTTTGAAAACTTGGGTATTTGGGAAACAATCAAATTTGAGGGGCAATCAGAAAAAAAAAAACCACTTTTTATATGCTTAAGTAAGCAAATCTTAAGTATAATGATGGTAAATGATTATATGAATTTATTTTATTTAAATGTACATTTAAGGATAAATAAATAAAAATGATTTTATACATATACTAGTGGGCAGCACGTGCGATGCATGAGAGAGAGAGAGGGGAAGGAGAGAGAGACTGTGAAGAGGGACCCTAATGAGGGCATTTGAAAAAAAATTTAAGGAATATATTAGTTATAGATACTTAAGGGACATTTTGGATATTCCCTATAAAAAAAATTGTGAGGAACACGTTGGTTATAGAAATATGACGTAGGCACATTTTGAGACTCAAAATCTTTAAGGACATTTTTGGGTATAGCAAAGAAAGGGGGCGGGTGGAACCTTGGGGAGACGTTTTTCTTTCGAAACGTTTTCCTAAGAGAGCAAGGAGTCCGGTTATGCCACTAAAGTCACCATGTGTTTCTTTTAACACTCATGAATTGTTGTTAAGATTCACCCACTTCTAAAGTTCACCCACTTATCTTTGGTTTTTGAAAAAATATTAATTTTTTTAAACCTTGATTAAAATTCAGTAATTCCTAGGGTTAAAATTTTTTCATATTTTTTCTTTTTCTAAAAACCAAAGATAATTGGTTAGTTAAACATTTTTAAAATATCTAAATTACCCTTTTTCAACACATGGTTAGTTAATTCAATAAAATAAATGATAATTGGTTTCAACTTAAGATTAATATATATTTCCAAAGTCAAGTATATATATATTTTTTTTTTCTAAAAACCAAAGTCAGATAGATGAACTCTAGGGGTGAGTGAATCTTAACCATAGTTAGTGGGTATTAAAAGGGACACATGGTGACTTATAGAGATTCTTTAACTGTGGTTAAACATAATTAACCTAAGGTTAATATTTTTATTTTTTTTCTTAAAAGCAAGGTTAGATGGATTAATCCTAAGGGCGAGTGAATCTTAAGCACAATTAGTGGGTGTTAAAGGGGACATGTGGCGGCTTGTAGAGCCCCCTTTAATTGTTGTTAAGTATAATCAACCTAAGGTTTTATTTTTCTAAAAATCAAGGTTAAATGGTTGAATCCTAGGGGTGAGTGAATTTTAATCATAGTTAGTGGGCGTTAAAGAGGACACATGGCAGCTTGCAGAGCTTCCTTTAATTGTGGTTAAGCATAAGGGTTTTTTTTTTCTCTAAAACCAAGGTTTGATGGATGAATCCTAGGGGTGAGTGAGTTTTAACCATAGTTAGCGGGTGTTAAAAGGGACACGTGGCGGCTTATAGAGATCATTTAACTATGGTTAAACATAATTAACTTAAGATTAATATTTTTTATTTTATTTTCTTATAACCAAAGTTAAATTAATGAATCCTAGGGATGAGTGAATCTTAATCACAGTTAGTGGGTGTTAAAAAGGTCCACATGGCGGCTTGTAGAGCCCTCTTTAATTGCGGTTAAGCATAACCAACCTAAGGTTATTTTTTCCTTAAAACTAAGGTTAAATGGATAAATCCTAGGGGTGAGTAAATCTTAATCATAGTTAGTGGGTATTAAAAGGGACACATGGCAGCTTAGGATTTTATGCTTTTCTTTGGTTGAGATTTCAAACGGTAAAGACGTGTTTCCTCAATCAAGTAATAGGGGTAATGTCGCGATCCAAAACCAACCCTACGAGTTAGAGTGAAGCTTGGACGACTTATCATGACTTACATGACTTGCTTGACAAACCAACCTGCAAAATACCTGGAGCATATACAATAGAGGATAATAAAAACGGAAACATAACTACAAAGCACAGCGGAAGTCTAAACAAAACCTCTATGTATATATATACATGATCCAAGTTTTGAACAAAAATAACAACACAAAAGAAAGTGCGGACAGGCCTGCCAAAATACATCAATCTAATCTCTCAAGCTCACACCCACAGCAAAATCACTCAGAATCTATCACCTAGTAGTAGCCCCCGACCTGAGGTTCCTCTACAAGTTCCTCAGCATACTCCTCTTCCACCCATGGGCCAGGAGCACAGACATCAAATAGAGCAGCAGCTCCCTCAGTACCTGCCGACATAAACGTACGGCTGAGCATGGAATACTCAGCGTGTACCAAATGCTAACCAATAGCCACAGCATAACAATAATGGTATATATAAGCAGGAAGCAATTCATATAATAACAAGAAAGTAAAACAGTTTATATTCATGCTTGCATCACATAAAAGCCGATAAAACTCTTGAAATCATCGTACACTTGACTTGGCTTAAATACTCGTTTCGTGCTTGAAAACTTGTCATGCTTGTTTTGCTTGATCTTGTCAAGCGTGCCATGTCATGCGTGTCATGCATGCTTGCTTGGAATCTAATCATGTTCATGTACTTGTAAGATGCGCTTGTGAGATGCACTTGAGAGGGAAGGGAGGCCCTTCTTTCATGATATGCACTTGAGAGGGAAGGGAGACCCTTCTTTAATGAGATGCACTTGTGAGTGAGGGGAGATCCCTCATGAAAGGGAGGGAAGTGTAAACTCCCTCTTATGCGATACTTGTTCTTGTTCTCTTGTCAAAAGCGAGGTAAAACATATCGTAAGATATGTCCCACCTCTAAACCGTGTTCTTGAAAATACCGATAAACCATGTCATGCATGCCGTGCTCGTGGAATCGTACACATACTCTTACTTGAAATTAAATATGACATTTGGGGAATTTCAACAATACATAGAACATCATTAATTGAGCAAGTAATTATTCATGCAATTTAGAGAAAGTAAGTGATCACATTATCATAGGCCCTAGCAATTTCATAAGCAGGCATTTCCTTGATCTACAACTCGTTTTCTTCACCTTGGCAATTTCATCAAACACATGTGCGTACATTATTCGTTAAAGCCTATATTATACTTTTCTAGGTAGGTTTATGTTACAACATAAATTTGCATTATTATGGTACAATACCTTCCCCATTTTATTCATCACAATACATCCACGGCACCATCGCTAATAGTCACATCCACACCCCCTCCACAACATCCCGTAAGGTTATACATTATGCAAAATAAAGAAGAATGAAAGAAAAGGGAGAATGCACTAGGAGGGTAGTCAAAGGTACCGACTTGAAAGGAATAAGAAAAACTCTTGTCTTGCCGAGGAGAACGTTGCCTAGCTTGGAGAACGTTTTCCTCACGAGCTTGAGCTTAGAGATGAAGAATCCAAACCTTTTTTTTTTAAAACGATCTAGTATAGCCAACCCGTGATTGCCATTCTCAAGTTGAAACCCTAGGTAAAAAACTTCTCCTTTTCCTCACTCTCTCTCAAATTGCAAGCTTGAGGGTTTTTGAACCCTCAACCCACGACTTGGGTTTATATGCAAAGGGGATTGGTCAAAGATCATCATACCCTTAATATCTGCTCAAAAGGACCAAAACCAAAGCAAATTCGAAAGGAGCGTCGACCGGTCATGAGACGGTACATCGGTTCAAAATACCCTTTTGAAATACCTCTACAAATTAGTACGATAGCGGTCGACCGGTGGGTAGAGCAGTCGACCGTAGGCGAGCGGTCAATCGTTCCCATC
Organism: Tetracentron sinense; assembly: GCA_015143295.1. NCBI lineage: Eukaryota > Viridiplantae > Streptophyta > Magnoliopsida > Trochodendrales > Trochodendraceae > Tetracentron > Tetracentron sinense. Next base: position 35 of record JABCRI010000718.1, on the reverse strand, counting down.
GTGACAGTCGAGCGGTAGGCTACCGGTTGATGGGT
>JABCRI010000717.1:0-40270 GCA_015143295.1 Tetracentron sinense | reverse complement strand
TAGTTTAATGTTCATGCATGGCTGGTCGTTAGCAAAGCCCATAGATATTGGCATCATTTGTAGAGGTGAGAATCTTACTTCAAGCTGTTGACGCTAGCGACTCTTTGTAGCGTATTATTGTACAATAATATTTCATGTTCTTCCTTCGGTCGGAAGCAGGAGAATTCCATTGTTTCATTTACACTATCATCAGGGATTGACTGTTTTTAATTGTATCTTAATTTTTTTTAAATTTATGAGTATATATCCCTATGGTCGTGCTGCATCTCTCAAGGATCCAATTAGACCCCACATCTAGCATCTATATCATTTCCAGAACTTTTAGGCTATACGCTTTTTTTAACACATCAGATCCTCCGTATGATCCAAGTTCTATTTGGTTTGGTTTGCAGATATTGTTGAGCTCCAAATACACATTATTTATTCATGCATTCCAATAATATCAATGTTGATACCTATCAAAAAAAATAATATCAAGGTTGATTCTGTATTCCCCTTGTTTCAGTAGCAGCCTTTTTCCGGATGACACTAATATGAGTAAAACCTTAATGCAGGATGCAATGACGGGCCAATAACGCAGAAGAGCGATTGATATAGCTTGGTGTGTTTCTTCGGAGCTTCTGATGTAGGAAGCCTGTTGACATACCAAATGCCTAGTGGACGCAGAGTCTTGTCACTTGGGTGAGAATCTACAATTGAATATGTTGTATTCGGTACTGCCAAGCTAGTTAAAATTTACAGAAGATGATAATCTAATAATTCCGTATTCTATTTCTTTTGACTAGGCTACTCCAGACTGAGTGAAGACAAGGTAAACAATGTTGTAGATCCAAAGTAAAAGGAGAAGAATATCCGCCCAAAGGCAGTGCTTAAGGTAAGCACACGCAAAAATGTTTAGATTGAGTTTTCTGTTTTTTGATGCATCTCAGTCAGTGTACATCCGATTTGCATTTTGAAAATGAATGAAAAACTGATAAAAACTTACCATAATAGGGGGAAAATTGGATCTGTGAAAACGAATGTTGAAAAAAAAATCGACAAAGTTCGGAAAGTAAATGCGAAAAAATATTGGGCAATATATGAAAAATAAAAATAAAATAAGATTACTAATTATGAAACTTAGAACATACAATACCAACTTCATATTATTAGAGATTTATTTGCATTCAAAAAGTCAATGACCCATAATTTTGTATTTAATTTGAGAATTTGCTAAACATGTGAAAAAGGAAGCGATTTTTCCAAAAAGTAGTATTCGCAAGCATTGTTGAACGAAAAAGTCACATTATCTAGCAGACTTAAAAAATTGGAGAAATTGTTACTACTGCTTACACGGGATTCTTGATTGTATTTCTCCATGTATTGATAGTTTACATGTGTGTTAATTTACAAGGTTTATTCCGTTCTAATGGGGGTTCAACGTTAGGGTCTACTCCCATCGCAATTTGTATTGGGAACGGTACTATTGAGGCTTCAAGAACTTCTTAGTTAATATCATGGGTTCTATAATATACAAATTTTTTCACGGATTTGTTTGTAAGAGAACAAACAAGGATGTAAGGTACACAGTTAAGACATTTATGCAGATGACCTCACCCATGGATGAAAATGATAGAATACTCGTTGCCTTCTAGTTGGTGGGACAGGTAGGGTTAGGGGCATGATTTATTGATCACTTTTGTGGGAGATGTGACCATTCAGCTTGCTGTGCGGCTCTTTAATTTGGTGGCTTCCTGAAAATTAGCCTTACTAAAAACAATGCTTTTAAAACGTTTAATACGCGAGGTGAGCGTAGGATCTCAAGATGCATGAGGTTGAAGCCTTCAAGGGTTGAAGCGTAAGCCTCCACAGAAAGCTTTCAGGCTATCTTTTTTAACAAATAAATATAAAATATAAGAAGGATTGACAAAAATGTTCAAAAAAGTAATGAAAAATTATAGTGGATAAAAAATTATAGAGAGAGAGAGAGGAGAGAGAGACATGTATTGTGTACATCCCATAGGAAATACTATATATTTTAGTTGAAACAAATAACAAAAAAAAAAAACGACATTTACGTCCTCAATGTGGGTGAAACAGTTTTTAGTTTATTATGAGATGTATGCCATAGATATAAAGCGGAAGATTCAAGGTATGAGGTGTGTGAATCAGTGGGTTTAAGTTTATGGTTAAGTCTAAAGGCGTTGTCTTAAGCCTTGTCCGAGGTGAGCCTCTGATGGCGAAGCCTCAAGGCTTTTAAAAAACACTGCTAATTAACCCAAAGATCTGATATATCGATATACATTATATTACGGTACATAACCTTGAGACTAGGCAGAGAACATATTTATTGAATATAGAGACATCTATTTGTTGGATTATTAGGAAGGTTCTCTACTAAATTGAGCGATCCTATACAGGTGTGCATTGGATGGTAGAATGAAGAAATTTAGAATTTTTTTTGCTGTAATAGCTAGTGGTAGTAGGTGAAGAGGGTTTTGGAACCCAGAACCTTAGAATCATGCTCCCACAGAATATACCAACTAAGGTAGCTACTAAGCTGGCACTTTAAAATTAGGGGTCTATGGGTATTTAATAGCATTGGAGGGAGGAAAAACACATACTAGTCATGCATGCAGATTAATTCAAAAGCTAACAATGTAGTGGGTTGCATTTGTGTTCCAGGCGGGCTGCTTGTGGCGGCATTATGTGTGGCAGTACGAATCCGGATTTCCGGTTGCGACATGAGATCGTTGTCAAGGCACCCAACCATTCGACACAGAAGCCGCCTCCACCTGCTCTGAGACTTACAGGACATGAAGTGTGTGATAGTGGGTTTTCATGTGCAGAATTCTGCATCTGTGATCGTTGGTCCATTTCCGTGTGGATTGGTTTTGTTTCTAGGGTTGCGTTGAGATTGGAATCTGTAGGATTGGAGAAAGGCCTCTTTTCAGGCTCTGATACGGTCTGTTCGTTGCTGCTAAATGAACCATGGTGACAAGTCGTGAGGAAATATTTGTTTGAATTTTTATTTGTTGCTGGGCTTCTCCTCCCTAACTAAGCCCCAAATGGTGTACCCATGACTCTTCTAATAAAAAAAATTATCACACGAACATGTTTCAAAATTAGAAGTTGGAACACAGCGTTTTATTGAGTAGGCAGCATTATTTATGGATCGTCTTGTTTATTACAGTCAGATAATCAGAAATTAGGTAATATAGTGAACTAAAAGGTATGAGTTTGGGACATTAGGCCCTGGGCTTGGGGAAACTTTTAAAGTCTAGACAACTGTCATTGATGCCTAATTTTAACTTAATGTCTATAAGTGCAAAAGTTCTACCAAATATGGAACTTTCAAATTCCACCAAAGATTTTTTAAGTTCTATAGATGTGGAAGTTCTAATTAAATTGAATGAGATACCATTGAGTAAAAGGGTTAAAAACCCTCTCCCCTTTCTTCCCAAGCTCTTCTCTTGTTGATGTTCTAGACTTTTAAAAGTTCCACCAAAAGAATGGAACCTAAAGGTAGTATTCTACTAAAGGTATTTTTATTCATAAGCATGATTAAAAAAAAGAAGAAGGTATTTTATTAATGAGCTAATGTCCGGCAGCTCAAAAAACAACCCTAAGGCCCTGGAACACTTTGGTCACTGTAAGGTGTTGTAGTACGATTTCAGGGCTTCCTTTACTTCCAAGTTTTTCAACCTATATGACAATATGAAGCGTCTTGAACCATCAACCTTTGGTCCTTTAACGGCCGCCTACTCCTGTTAATGCAATGGCAACCGGATATTAAGGTTACGGGAGCTTCAACTAACCTCCACTATGGATGCAAATCCATGGCCTCCCACCGGACTATCAAACCCATAACATCGGTAAATTAGTGGGCGACAGGAGCAACAAAATCAGCGTTATCGATGCACCGGAGAGGGGCTCCAACTAAGGGAAACATATTTTTGTTTGGCTGCACAAGGATATCAGAACCCCTCTTCAACCATATGTGACGCTCAAGCTACTGTCAAGCGCTACGAAGCCATTTCCACTAGCTTACGAGAAACTCCCCACAGTATGCTACTCATGTGGAAGGATTTGGCAATGATATCAAGCACTGTAACACAGCCGAGGAGGGCGACCCTACCAATATGACGCCAAGATTGTTTGGGCCATGGATCCGTGTCGAGCTCTTACATCTCGAGTTTTGGCCACTATCAAATTGCAGGGCAATCCAGGCAGGACTCTGGCCAGCCTCGAGCTTCCAGTCCGACGCAACGCAACTGTAAATCGCATCATTAAATCCCTTTCACCACAACGGTTGGATCATCAACCAATCATTTCTGGAAACTACCCTGTCAATTCACGCATCAGGGCAACCTCGGAGTCCTGGCCTGTTATGACCAAAAATGCCCATTTGGCAATGCAACCCTCCAACCCGACCCGAGTCCAAACAAAGCCCTGTATTCCCAAGTAGGCCTTTTCTCCCCTAAAAGCTCAAATATAACACACCACCAACCCAGGCCATTCAAGCCTTTTAACAAATTTTGAACCCATTACCTCCTTACTTCAGCTAGACCTACAACATCCATCCCACAATAGGACACCACCCATGGTCTCCAGCTGACTTGACCCAGCCTCTACACAACCATCCCCTACCTTCCACCCTCTCCCATCCCAGGAGTCGGATAACCAACACCCAAGTAAAATCTCATACACCAATTCCAATTCCAATTCCAATAGGGCGGATCACCCCCGATAACAATGAATGCTATGGCATGGAACTGTCAGGCGATTGGCTGGTCCGGACAGTTCGTGTTCTAAAGGATTTGGTCCTTCGCCATTGGACCCGTCTTTACTTTTTCTGATGGAAACGAAAAATAAATGGGAAAACCTTCTCAACGTAGATCGAGTATTACATATGGATAATCTGTATACGGGGAAACCAAATGGCTTATAGGGGGGCCTAGCAATCCTCTAGAGGGATCCAATGACCCTCCACATTCTCAATGCCAGGGCTAACCTGATAGAAGTTACGGTGGATGAAAATTCAGCTTCTCAGCGCTGGAGACTATCTTGTACATACGTCCCAAATGATGAATATCATCGCCAACAGCTTTGAAATTATTTGGGATTAGGTGGACAAACATTTTCAACCCCATGGCTTTGCATGGGTGATTTCAATGATGTTCTGGAGGCCATCCAAAAACCCCTCACTAGAGGCAATCTTCCAGAAACATGGTCTCGATTGCAAACCTTCTTGAGTTGGGATTCCAAGGACCTCCTTTCACTTGATCAAATAGACGATCAGATTCCTCTTCTATCCTTGATCGCCTCGACCAAGTTTTAGCAAACCCAGAGTGGATCCAAGGCTATTATTCTTCCCGCAGTTGGCTTTGACCATTGCCCACTTTTCCTTCAAACCAGTTGAAACCAAAAGGTCGAAAAAAAACGTTCAGATACGAGGAGATGTGGAACCGAACCAGCACAGAGATTGCCCAAGAATCATTCGAGAAACATGGGGGGGCTCAAGCTACGGGGCCTACAATGTACCAACTATGCCAATGGGTCAACATGTGCCGAGAGTCTCCCCTCCAATGGAACAAACACTGCTCTGGGAGCATACAAGATCGAATAAAAAGCTCAAAGAGAGGATAAAGGTGATTCAATTCCAGGAAAACTCTAATGAGGGCGTAAGAGAGCAGTAGGCGCTAATGAGGGACCTGGATGATGCCTATAAGTTGGAAGAGACTTTTTGGCGACAAAAATCGTGGATCAATTGGCTTGCATCAGTGGATAGAAATACAACTTTTCTTTTTTCATACAACGACCCTTAACAGACGGAGATACAATAGAATTTTGAACATCAAGAACTCTTCCGACACCTAGTTAAGTGAAAGAGAAAGAGGTCGAGGACCATGTGGTTACCCATTTTTGGAATATCTATACATCCACAACACCGTCAGGTACTTAGGAAGTAATGACTGCAGTAATTTTGAAGGTCACTACAAAGATGAACCTGGATCTCTACCGTGAGGTTACGCTAGATGAAATTAAGTTCGTTGTGTTCAGTATTGACCCCACAAAAGGAAGAGATTGGTGCATGTCTGTCAAGCTGGATTTAGGTTGGGCGTATGATAGTGTAGAATGGTCTTTCTTGTTCACGGTTATGAAAAAAATGGGGTTCTCTTCGCATTGGATTCACCTAATCCATCAATGTGTCACTACGATAAACTATTCTATTGTGATTAATGGCCAACCTACGGGCTATATTAGTCCATCTCGGGGTTTACAACAAGGGGACCCCCTATCACCGTATCTATTTCTTATCTGTGCAGAGGTTCTATCAAGCATCTTCAGTTCGAACTAGGGTATTTGTGGCATCCAGATGGTGAGCGAGCCCCCTCCTATCCCACTTTTTCTTTGCCGATGACTGCTTGATCTTCTTAAAAGCGGATCTAGCAGAGCCCTCCACCTTGAAGAAAATTTTTAATGATTTTGGTAAGGCATCGGGCCTAAGGGTAAATTATAACAAGTCCGATATATCACTCAGAACCAACACCCCAACAGATTCTGGCACATGATCAAGGGAATCCTCCGGATCAATAAGAATTCGAATCCGGACAAATATCTCGGCCTTTCGGCCGAGTTTGGATGCTCAAAATCTCAATTCTATAAAGAACGCATTCTTAAGCGGATGCAAGGATGGACAAACTCCACTTTAACTCAAGCAGGACGAGGAGTTTTGGTTCGAGCAATTGTTCAAGTCATTCTGTAACGACCCAAAATTTTCATATAATAAAATTATGGGTCCTTAACTGAGGTTAATTGGTTAAGAAAACTAGGAAATCTGGACGATCACCTGTCGTACCGGTTTTGTCGTGTATCGATTCGCGAGACTGCGGGGGGCCTTATACGTAAGAAAAGAAAACCAAGAAGTTCATAGACTTTCAAAGTTCAGTTGGGACTTGATTTTTATCGAGTGTTCTAATAGAAATCTGTGAAACTCATACCATTGCATGTCGGTCGACCGTGGGACGACTGTTTGTCGTTTCGGTAGTTCATCATCTCAAACAAAGAAACTGCAACATGTTTTAATCAGGAAATTTGTGGGTTTTGTAATTTTCTTTCGGACTTACTTTTTACAGTCAAAACTCAACATTTTTCTTTAAAATTCGCACAGTGGGTGTCGGACTGCCTTGAGTTTGGTCACCTATCATTTCAAACCCATAGCACTTCATTTAGTAGGATTTCGAAGGCCAGAAGCGTGGAAAAATTGGAAAACTAGTCAAACCGGTCAACGACCACGTCATCAGGTCCATGTGCTAAGCACATGGCCTCGCCACGTAGGTGAGGTCTTAGCCTATATAAAGAGGGCAAGCCCTATTCATTTTCTTATGCATGAAACAGGGGGCAGAGCTCTGCACATCTGGTTTTTAGAGAGAGAAAGTATAGAGAGAGAGAGAGAAGAGAAAAAAGGATTTGCCTTGAGGTTGATCGTCCTTCTGAATGCATTGGCGGCGTCTATTTTCTTCATCGGAGGCTCAAAAAGCTTGTAGTGGGTAAAACCCATTCTCTTTTTTCAAACTGGTATGTCATGAAGGCAGTGCCTTGCCCCAGCTCCTAAATGTCCCCGAAAGAACTGGCCAACTCCTCTGAAGGGATCACGATCATGTGGTCATCTTAGATGAACTTAATTCTCTGATGGAGAGAGGGTATGGCTCCGGCCACGTAGATCCACGACCTTCCAAGGAGAAAAATGAATGAGGCTGGCACATTCACGACTTGAAAATTTTTTGTAAATTAAGCAGGTCCGACCCCGATGGCCAAGTCAATGTCGCCCAGATTTTGTCTAGTTGAGTTATCAAAAGCCCTGATGGTCATAAGTCTCTTCTTCACTTGACTGAGGTCCAGACTTAGGCTTTGCAATGTAGATAATGTGCAGACGTTTAGCCCGGAGCCATTGTCGATTAGCACTAATGATAAAGTCATGTCCATGCACTGTACTACAATATAGAGAGCCCAGGTATGATCCCTGTCACCGTCCGATATTTCTTCTTCTGTAAAGGAGATGATTCTCGATTCTAAGACCTGTCCCACCATGTGCCCCAGTTTCTTGGGCGTAATGCTTGGTGTCACATGGGAGTTGTTAAATACCCGGAGTAGCTACTTTCGATGATGTTCAGAAGTTAGGAGAAGACCCATGATGGAGATTTAGGATGGTGTTTTACTCAACTGCTAGGTGGTATTGAACTCTTTTACTTTTTCTAAGATTTTCAGTAAAACTGCTGAGTCTACTGCTTCTTTCTCAGGGTTTGACACCCTTGCTTTCTCTTTCTCTTTTGCCGATTCAGTCACCAGTGGTTGGTATACCTGACCAGATCGGGTAAGGTTAGCTATGCATTCACTCTTAATGATGAGAGAGTGAGGAGCGGGTACTCGGTCGAGGTTGAAAAGCGAAGACGGGATGTAGGGGATCCTAATGGGGCCAGAAGAGGTGGAGGCTTGAGCTGGTGCTGTGGGCCAATTTTTTGGCCATGGGTGATGTAGATGATCTGTACTTTGTTTGGTTTAAGGACAAGGATATGTAATGGCGGTAGGATAATCTGGATGTTTGATTGAGGGAATGAGATTATGATAGGAGGCTGGTAAGAAGGCCTGATTATACCATCATGCATTGCTGGTGGGCTAGGTCTTGGCTGCCCTGCCCCAGACTCTTCCCATTCAATGAAATTTACTTGATTGTTATGTGGGGGCTCTGAGCACAAATTTTTAGCACTCACTCATGGCGTAAGATTAAGAGTCGCCACTTATTAATTCAGAAGGGATAAGTCTCCGAGATATGGATAAGGTCTTGGTTTGCATTAGAGTTTTATGTAACAGGTTCGGTTAAGTCCCGGGGAAGGTGTTAGGCACCCCAGAACTCCTATTTTGTAATGGTTATCTACTCCCTAGGTATAAGCCAAATTAAAATCAAATGTATTCAAATGCCTAAATGTTTAGAGTATACTAACCCAAGAAAGAAAAGCTAACTAGGGTCGAACCCGGGTTGGGTTGCCTACGTACTCACAAGGTGAGATCAGATCGAGCGTAGTTCTGACACATGAGCTCGTGACAAGGCTAAGGGGAGTATGTGTGTGCACCGGGGTGGCTAATGGTCTAGCCTAAAGGCTAAGGTTTTGTTGACCGGGTTGGTCAAGTGCATGGTTTAGGTCCGGAGGCCAAAGGTTTACCTGGTAGGCTAGTATTTTAGTCCGGTAGACTAGGGATTAGGCCCAATAGGCCAAGGATTAGTTCGATAAACTAGAAATTGGCCCGATAGGCCAAGGTTGGGCCTGGTAGGCCAAAAAGGATTTAATCGGAGTTAAAGGGAGAGTTAACCATGGTTAGGGCTACTAACCACGGTTAAAAGAGCCAAGGTCAGCATTTTTGATCTTTTTGCATTATTTTGAATGTTTTGGAGATTTGTTCAAATTTTTCCAAGGGTTAAGGGACTTTAACCATGGTTAAAAAGTTAACCGGGGTTGAGTTAACCCAAGTTAAGAAGTATGGTCTGATCAGGGTGGACTCAGATAGCATGACCTCCTACCTAGTCTGGGCCTTGTGCAAAGCCCAAATAACAGAAACAGGGAATGACAGTAAAGAGATTACCGCTATTTCTAAGCATTTCTGGGATTGCTTTTATAGGTCAAGGGTGAGGTTAGGGGTGAACATATGGGGTCCTCAAGTCTGGATAGGGGACTTCCCAAAGTGTCCTGAGCCTGTTGTGGGCCCTGGACATGGGCTGAGATGGACCCAAAGTAGCCATGAAAACACTATAACATGAAACCCAGAATGGCGGTAGACTATTTACCGCCATTCTAGACAGTTTCCATTTGAGAGGATTTTAACAATGGTTAAGCTATTGAGGTTAGTCTGAAAGGATCAGGGTAGATAGGGGGTGGTCTTAGGGACTAAGCCTAGGCCCTGGAATGGACTAGGGCCCACCCAAGAGAGGTCTACAGCTGCTACAAAGATGATGTTTAGGGAATGACGGTACTGAGTTTACTGCTATTCTTAGTTTTTTCAGAAACTTAATTTTCTCCCCTGGGATTGATTTAGGTTGTTTCTAGGGGATCCCTCATGGACTGAGGGTCCCCCAGAAGTTAGAGGGGGGATCATGCACGTAGGAAGGTCATGAATTCGAGGCTTGAACCCTCAAAAGGGCCCCCATGCCAATGAAGAGGCAAGGGATCCCTATCTTTGGGTATACAGAGCAACAAACTAAAATGAGAAGGCCCCTGGAGTAGGACTAGGGGCTTATAATGCTTTGAACAAAAGAAAAGAAATGAAAAATGGGTAGGGAAAGACCATACCCTACTGCTTTGGTCCCCACGATGGTGGTGCACAGTGGAGGAGCACTGGGAGAGGTCTGAGATGACCCTTGGGGATCTAGTGTCGCACCCCAAAATACCCCCTAGGAGTTAAGGGATACTTTAGGTGTGACTGTACTTAACCTGGCAAACCATCCTGTAATGAACAAGGTAACACGTGCTATAATAATAACATGATACAGAGTGCGGAAGCCAAACAATGCGGAAAAGTCAACCAACTTTTTCTTTTCTTCTATAACCTTAACTGTATTCCAAGTTATATACGAAACATATCAGTAAAGGTGGACATGCCCACCTATCAAAATACAAAAGACATAATACAACTCTATCTCGCTTAATAGTCACCCCCATGGGGCCAATGGTCTAAGTCCCTCGCCTCAGCCTGAGGCTCAACTACCGAATCCTCATATGGTTCTTCCTCGCCGTAGTCCTCCTTAACCCAAGGGCCCGGGACACAAATGTCAAAAGGGACCCGTGTACCTGCCTACATAAAAGTATGGCTGAGCATGGAATACTCAACGAGTACAACCTTCTAGCTAACAATAGTTATAACGAACAAAACATCATATGCAATTGCTGGAATGAATACAGTTTATAATCATTTAAAACAACATCATACATAAGCATTTATCAAATCATAATTCTCATGAAAACCAAAACATGTTTGTGAGTCATATGAGTCCTTATGAGTTTTCCTTTCAATATTTCTTATTAGCCAGAGGTTAGCACCTGCACCACCCTGGGCTACCAACCTCCTTGACAGTATAATACTTTTAAGTCTTTTCTTATGAGCCAGGGGTTAGCACCCGCACAACCCTATGCTACCAACCCCCTTGACATTTCCAATACTTTTGAGCATTCTCTTATGAGCCAGAGGTTAGCACCCGCACACACCTGAGCTACCAATCTCCTTAACAGTACAATACTTTTGAGTTATTTCTTATGAGCCAAGGGTTAGCACTTGCACAACCCTGGGCTACCAACCCTCTTGACATTTCTAATACTTTTGAGTCATTTCTTATGAGCCAGAGGTTATCACTTGCACAAACCTGAGCTACCAACCTCCTTGACAATTCACTTTCTTATGAGCAAGAGTCTAGCACCCTTAACCGGGGCTACCATCCTCCTTGACAATTCATTTTCTTATGAGCAAGAGGCTAGCACCCTTAACCGGGGCTACCAACCTCCTTGACATTTCCTCCATATGCATGTGTGCTCGTACATAACAAAAGGTGACATCATGATAGCATGAAATTAAGTATCAAGTAGCATTTTAAGATCCCTATAAACATATGAGAGTTAAAGAATATGTAAAGCCTATTAGCATGATTACCAAATAATTAGGGAAAAGTCTCTAATTCCTATTTCATAGTCTTGGGTCTAACTTCATACACACATTTCATCAAATACTTGGCATGCTACATCCCTTTAGCATTTTATTCATGTTTTCAAGTTCAACATTTCATCAAGCACATGGAGTGTATTCATTATGAGTACATTGCCCTTCCACCATTTTCATTACACAACACTCATCACCTACACGGCATCCAATCGCCTCTACTATCCATCCATCCATCATAAAGGTCCATACACCTTAGTTTATCTTGTTTTTCTTGAGATAATAGCAAATCATATTAACAAGGGAACACTTGAAAAACAACATGCTTAAGAGAAACCTAGGTTATTACCAGAGTAACTAGGAGAGTGTACTAACCTTGAGATCAAAGCTTGATCTAGGAAGTAAAAACTTGAGGAAATGTGATTCCACCTCCAACTTGATCAATCTCACTCCCTTGCACCAAAACCCTAGCTCCTTCCATTCTCTTCTCCAATCTCCCAAAATGCATGTTTGAGGGTTTTGGAAACCCTTAACCCCGAAATTGGGTTTATATAGGAAAAGGGATGGTCAAATGACCACCCTACCCCTAATGATTTGCTTAAACCGACCAAAATAGGCAAAATGTTTGAGGAGCGGTCGACCGGTCCAAAACCCTCTCTCTGGAAAAATCTCATACAAGTTTTAGTGCGAGAGCAGTCGATCGGTGGGTATAGCGGTTGACCGGTAGGTGAGCAGTCGATCGGTCAGGGAACCGGTCGAGCGGTAGTGCATGGGTCGACCGGTCATGGCACCGGTCGACCGATTGGTCTGTGTTTTTCCCATTTTTGCTGTTTTCTTTCATCTTGGTATTTCAGCCATAACTTTTAACTCGTTCGTTGGATTTTGATGATTCAACTTGCGTTGGACTCGTCATTCGAAAAGGAACATTTCCGGTATTTTAGAATCTTCAAATTCTTCATCATTTATAGACCAAATTTCTCTTAAAACTGACTGGTTTGAAAAATGAGTTTCAGTCAACATTCTCATTTTATACCAAATGGAAGATTACAAAGGCTTAAAGCCTTGACACAATTCCAATACATGGGAAAAAGTTTCAGGGCTCTACATCTAAGATTTCTCCTCAAGGTCCAGGATTAAGAAATAGAGGTTGGCATTGGGTTCCACTAGAATCCTACAGAGTTTCACTATGGGTTTTTTGGAATGGATTGAAAGCTTGAAGGGGAGGGTTACATATAGGATTGGAGGGACCTAGGGTACTTTAGGGATATTCCAAGAGGATGTAGAACACAAGGGAGACAGAGTTGGAGTGTCCAGGGGGGTGCCAGCATGATTTTGAAGCAAACACCAGGAATGAGGGTAATTCCAGTACCGTCATTCCTGGTTTAGGCAAAATTGGAAATGATGGTAATAACATTATCGCAATTACCCGCCTTATGCTAAAATAAGCCAAACCCAGTTGTAATCGATCTGGTTTCATTGTAGATTTTGTCAAAATAGGAAATGACGGTAAAGTTATTATCACCATTCTTGATTTTTTCAAAATTGGCATGTGGGCCCAACACCAACGGCCATCTAGAGTTTGTGGGCCCATGCTTGGGCCCACAGGGTGGTTTAGAGTTTCTGGGTTTTAGAAAATGGGCCTTAGGCCCTAGGGTCTTAACCTAGGGTTAGGCCTAGGGTTTGATTAGGGTTAGGCCTAGGGTTTACTTAGGTTTGACATAGGGTTTGACTAAGGCTCTACTAGGGTTAGGCCTAGGGTTTGACTAGGCCTAGGGTTTAACTAAGGTTAGGCCTAGGTTCTATGGTTAGGTTTATGGTTTACTAGGGTTAGGCCTAGGGTTTGACTAGGCCTGGGGTTTGACTAGGTTGGGCCTAGGGTTTGCTTACGTTTTACCTAGGGTTTGCCTAGGGTTTGACTAAGGCTTTACTAGGGTTTATCCTAGGGCTAGAGGGTATTAACCATTAGGAAGGGGTGTAAGAATTGGGTGCATACAGTTGCCCCTCTTTACCGGAGAGTGTCGAGTTGGAAATTGAATGATAAAGACTGGAATCATCCTATTTTTTATACCAAGATGAAATTTTAGGGAATGATGATATGTATGCATGCTGTGCAAATGGTGGGTGCGATGCACTTGCCTACACCTGTTGGAGATATGAGCGAGCTAGGGAAAGAAGAAGTGGTTAGGGCTACTCATGCTGGGGATTAATGGATGTTTATGAAAGATGACATGTCTTGGAGGCACTAGCCGAAAAAGGCATCGCCTAGAGGCGGTGACCAGATTGGGTTGTTATGGCATTACACGGAGGTGTTTAACCAAAAATGACTAAAGGACATGCGGAGTGTCAGAAGGAGTACATACAGGAGGTGTAGCGGTATGACAAGTTTGTCAAGGTATACAAAGGATGTCGAGGACACACGGGGGTGTTAAAGGAGGACATACATGAGGTAATGTCATGGTATGACGAGATTGTCAAGGGGCACACAGGATGTCGAGGACACAGGGGGGTATCAAGAGGGGACATGCAAGAGGTAATACCGCGATATGACGAGTTTGTCAAGGGTCACACAGGATGTCAAGGACACACGGGGGTGTCGAAGGAGGACATGCAGGAGGTAATACTGCGACATGACGAGTTTGTCAAGGGGCACACAAGATGTCGGGGACACACGGGGGTGTCAAAGAGGGACATGCAGGAGGTATCGCAGTATGACGAGTTTGTTAAAAGATACACAGGATGTCGAGGACATGCAGGAGGTAATGCTGCGGTATGACGAGTTTTGTCAAGGGGCATACGGGATTTTGAGGACATATGGGGGGTGTCGAAGGGGAGACATGCAGGAGGTAATGCAGCGGTATGAAAAGATTATCAAGGGGCACACAGGATGTTGAAGACACACGGGGGTGTCGAATGGGGGACATGCAGGAGGTAATGCCGTAGTATGACGAGTTTGTCAAGGGGCACACAGGATGTCGAGAACACACGGGGGTGTTGTAAGAAGAACACGTAGGAGGTAATGCCATGGTATGACGAGATTGTCAAATGGCACATTGGATGTCGAAAACACACGGGGGTGTTGCCAGAGATGTGGCATGTCCCGGAGGCACTAGCCAAATTGATATTGAAATGGCCTAGAGGCGTTGGATTTTGATCATGCAGAGTGATGCTGAGGAGTTTTGTCACGCAGGGTGTGACACTAAGCAAAATGATGTCATGCAGAGGATAAAGGTGAGAATGCTTTTCCATGACTCTCTTGATTGCGACTTGCGGGGATGCGCGGTATCGGCTTCTTCTGCTTGTTTTGCCGGGTTGCTTGGTGTAGGTTGGTACAATCGGGTCTCGGTACCAGAAGTTTTGTTCTCGAACTTTTGCAAAAGTTTTTGATTTTGATAGAAAAAATGCTTAGTTAGTTTTTAGATTTACTAATAAATTACCTTTGTTAGGGCTTAGAGGGGATTTGTGATTTTTCTTTTACTCTTGAAAAGTGGAGTGTGATTTAACTGAGGATTTGCCTCCACTGGAGATGCTACTGGGGGTAGACAATCTTGTCTTGCTGCTGTAAGACTGAGGATTCTTGCTGGGGAGAGCTTGCTGAAGTTTGGGATACCCTGGGATTTCTCCTACTGTAGTTGATTTGTACTCTCTTGGGAATTTCAACTGTTGCAATTGATTTACACTTTGGGATTTCTGCTGGAGATTTTTTTTTTGCTCCACTAGGGAATTATCATCTTGACAGAGGCTTTACCCAGATTGTTGGGAACTGGAAACCTATCAGGTCAAGGCTGGGGATAGGTTTTGTGGAGACCTGTCTGCCTAGGATTTGGACTCCTTATGTTATGTCGGGATGCAGGGTTGGATGTGTCTTATTACAAGCACAAGTATGACTCATTATATGTCCCTGGGTGGGTGCTTATCATGGTAGAGTGTCCTAGTAATCATCCATAATTGGGGACAGGTATAGGGTGGAAGCAGGTTAGGATTTAGAGTATCCCTCCAGATGAGCTGCTTGTAGAGTATACCTTAGCCTAGTCTATATGCTGAATGCTAGGGTAATGCAGGTGTTTTCCTAAAAGGTTTAGGATTACTTAACACTATATATGCGACTCCCTGAAAATGGACTATTGGTGTAAGCGGGAGTGTTCAGAATCCTTCCCTGAGTGTAATCACTTAGCAGACGTAATTCTGCGAACCTCCAGGACTTTGAAGCTTCTGACACTGAGGATAATCATCCAGTAACCGTAAGCGTAATAAGCCTGTCTATTAGGTTTTATAGGTTATTACACTACTATGATATGTATGATATGCACAGTATAAAAATACACCCAATAAGATAAAAGAATTAGTATTAGACTAAATTTTAAGGCATTTGATCAATTTTGAGGTTTATTTGGCTTAAACCTAGGTTCCGGGTTGAACCTTAAAGTATTTTTTCCAGCAGAGCCGTCAGAGCTGTGAGTACGGATTTCGTCCATCTCGAATAGGGATTTGGGATTAAGAGTCATCACTTATTCATTTAGAAGGGATAAGTCCCAAGTTATGTGGATAAGGTCTTGGTCTACTTTGGAGTTTTAGGTAAGAGGTTCGGTTAAGTCATAGGAAAGATGTTAGGCACCCTGAGACCCCCATTTTGCAATGGTTACCTACTTCATAGGTATAAGCCAATTAAAGTCAAATGCCTTAGTTTTTAGTTTGTACTAATTCAAGAAGAAAAAGCTAACTAGGGTCGAACCCAAGTTGGGTTGCCTACGTACTCACATTGAGGTGAGATCAGACCGAGCGTAGTTCCGACACATGAGCCCGTGTTAAGGCTAATGGATGTGTGTGTGTACACCGGAGTGGCTTAGGGGTCTAGCTCGGAGGCTAAGGTTTGGTTGACCTGGTTGGTCAAGTGTATGGTTTGATTGATTTGGGCTCAGAGGCCAAGGATTAGCCCAGTAGGATAATGGGTTAGCTTGATAGGCTTAAGATTGGGCTCGGTAGGCCAAGGGTTATCTCGATTGGCTAAGAGCAAGCCCGGTAGGTTTAGGGGTAGGCCCGGTAGGCCAAGGGTTTAGGCCCGGTAGGCTAAGGTATAGCCCGGTAGGCTTAGAGGGGGTTTAATCAGAGTTAAGGGATGGTCTAACCAGGGTTAGGGTTGCTAACCATGGTTGGCAAGGTTTAAGGTCATTTTATAGTCCTTTTGTAATTATTGACAATTTCAGGGTTTTTCTTAGATTTTTCAAGGTTAAAAATGGGTTTAACCATGGTTAAGAAAGGAGTTAACCATGGTTAATCTATTTTACCATGGTTGGGGATGCTCTAAGGTAGGATTTTAGCTTTTTTCTTTGTTTCAGACTTTTTGGATTTTTAGAGAATTTCTGAGATTTTTCCCTTAAGGTTAGATTGGCTAACCATGATTAAAATCTAATCGGGGTTGAGTTAACCCTTGGTTAAGGGTTGACCTGGTCTGGATTGGGCCCAGGTGGCTTGGTAGGACCTAGAGTGTGTTCCTACCAGGTCTGAGCTCTGCAAGACCTACTGTTTATATGAAAAAAGGGAATGACTATAATTATCCTACCGCCATTTTGGGTGTTCTTGAAACAGTGGCTTTGCAGCCTGGATAAGTGATCAGGAGTGAAGCCCCAGGGGTCATGGTCCTTCAAGTATGCTTAGGGGAGTCTGTCACCTGTCCTGGGCCAGTGGTGGTCCCTGGACTGGGCTTAGAGTGGGCCCAAAGTGGCTTAGCTTTCACAGTAACAGAAGCTTCAGAATTGCGGTAATTATTCTACCGTCATTCTGGACAGTCTGTTATTTTAGCATTTTAACCATAGTTAGGTTGATGGGGTCAGCCTGGAAGGACCAGGATAGGCTCAAGATTGTCCTAGGGTCTAAGTTTAGGCCCTGGAATGGACCAGGACTCAACCACAGGGGTCTACAGCAACTGGAAGGGGGGATGCCAGAAATGGCGATACTGTGTTTACCGTCATTTCTGAATTTTCACATAAACTGATTTTCTCCCCTCAATGTTGTACTGCGATGGTTCTGGGGGATTCCTCATAGACTGAGGATCCCCCAAAAGGCCTGAGGATGCACTGAGGGTTGCTGGGCTAGGGTCTATACCCGGGGGGGTCCCCCACAACTATGAAAAAGGTAGGAGGGAGCCCCTACTCTTGGGTTAAGCAATCAACAGAAAGGCTCAAGTCCCCTAGAAGGACCTGGGGCTCACATGGCAAGTGCAAAGATATATAAAGGGGTAAGGGATAACCCTACCCTACTGGATTGCCTTGGGTGGCTGCTACGGCGGTGGCGGTGCACAGTGGTGGTGCTGCATGGTTGGAGGAGAGCTGGGGTGGTTCATGAGAACTTCCGGAGCTGCTGAGGGTGCTCACGAACGTTTTGAGTGGCTTAGGCCTTGTAAAACTAACAGGGGATCAGATGAGGGATTCCAGTGGGTTTGGAGGTGGTGGAAGCCTTGTATTTATGGATGGGGGAGCTGGGGACATGGTGGGCATTAGGACGGAGGTGGGTGGAGCCACAGAGGGAAGAGGGGGCTGCCCAGACGCGTGCTTGTTCACTTGGGGGGGGGGGGGAGGCGCAGGTGAGGCCTTCAAACACGCAAACATATAATGACGATAGAACCAGTACCGCCATTCCTCCTGAAGACTGATATGAGAATGGCGGTGTATGGATTACCGCCATTCTTGATTTTTTTATCAAAAATGGGCTTGGCCTAGGCTTGCACGTGATACGGGGGATGATTTGAATTTTTTTGGGCTCCTTTGGGTCCAAACCGAGGGTTTAGGCCCTAGGAGCCTTGGCTTAGGTTTTAAGCTCTAAGGGCTTAGGGCTAGTCTAAGTTGACTTTGGTTTGACCTAGGGTTACCTTGGGCTTAGCCAGGTTTTAACTAGGGGTGACCTAGGGTTAACTAGGATTTTTCCTAGGGTTTGACTAAGGTTAGACTTAGGGTTAACTAGGGGTGACCTAGGGTTAACTAGGGTTGACTAGGATTGGACCTAGAGTTTGACTAGGGATAACCATGGTCAAAGGTTTTAACCATGGCTAGGGAGGGGTGTAAGAATAGGGTGCTTACAATGTTAGAAGGACTTCAGAATAGTTTTCAGAGCTCTTATTATTCGGCCATTCTCAACTACTGCTTTTCATCAGTCTCTACTGTTTGCTTGATAAACAAATGGATATTTTAATTCCATGCATGTTTGGAAGATGAATTTTAACTCATTTCTTCTGTTTTTGTTTATGTTAGTAGCTAATCAGACTTTGTAGATGACTCATCTTTGACGAGTTGGGATGATATTCAATCGTGATCCTAAGTTCAATCGCACTCGCATGTCAACATGTGTCTTTTTTTACTCTCTTTTAACTGTGGGCAAAAAAAAATTAACTCTTAGAGTTAAAGAATTTAACCTTCATTTTATAGAAATGCAAAAAAATATTAACCAAGGATTAAAAAAAATTAATCAGAGTTAAAGGACAGTGAGTGTGATCAATCGCTTGGACAGGATGGGATGGCAATGGGCGGGTTTGGGCCGGGGTGCCACCAACCCTACCCCGCTCCTAATGGGAAAACTCCTACTCCGTTTCCATCCCAAACTCGTGTCGGAGCAGGGAGAGTGACCCATCCCCGTTTTATCAAAATCCTTCTTAACCCTGTCTCGTTAAGCATTGGACGGGTCAGTTCGATATTTTACATTATAAATAATATTGAGGCAGTTTTATGATTCATCTGAGGGTAAAATAATAATTTCAAATTTGAGTTAGGTTTAACCTTTCATTACCAAACCCGCCCCTACCCTGTTTAAGAGCTCCTCTGTAGAGCCCCGGACCTTTTCACATTTAATGCATGACACTTTCGTTGCCATTTTGCCTTTAAAGAGGTATAATTAATAAATAAGGAAGAAATTGGAAATTCCGAAACGTCAGAAATGTTCGTTTTCGAAGTACGAACCCAACGCAAGTTGAATCGTCGAAATCGGACGAACGAGTCAAAAGTTATGGCCAAAACAGTTTGGACCTGCAGACCACCGATCGCTCGGTCCATGGAGCGATCGATCGGTCCAAAACCGATCGCTCGGAGGCTATCGACTGGTCGAGATTTTTGTATGGGGAAATTTTCCAGAGAGTAAAATTTTAACCGATCGCTCGGTTATGAAACCGATCGATCGGTAGGCAACCGATCGATCGGTCATTAACACCGATCGCTCGGCCCTCGCGTTTTACAGAATTTTCACTAAGGGCATTTTCGGCATTCGGGTGTTATACCCTTTCTTATATAGGGTTGCCCGAGCCTTTAGGGCTCATTCTCAACCTTTAGAAGATTTGGGAGATTAGAAGAGAGGAGAAAGGGTTCCTAAATCTAGGGTTTCCATTTTGAAGAGGAATCAAAGGGGTTTGAGACCCTAGATCATCCTCAAGCACGTTTTCCTTCAAGATCTCGGCTCAAGCTCGGGTGGAGCTCGTGTTCCAAGCTAGGGCAGCAACTCACGGTCGTTTGGAAGAGGGGTTTCTTCCTCATCTTTTCAAGGTCGGTACTTTTTACTACCCTCCTAGTTATAGCCTCTCCTTTCCTTATTTCTTCTTGTTTTCCTTCATATATATATATATTATGAGATGGGTGGTATGTATGGTAAATGGAGAGGGATGTTGGCGAATGGATGCCGTGTGGATGATGTAATGAATGAATGGGGAAGGGCATTGTACAAATAATAAACATACAAGTGTGATGTGAGTATAAACCGCCTAGAAAAGCATGTTGTAGGGTTAATGAATAATGAATGTACCATGTTTGATGAAATGCCAAGGTGAATAAAATGAATGATAAATTAAGAAAATGCATGTTTAAGGTTTATGAAAATTGCTAGGGTTATGATAGTGTGATTGTTCGCTTTCCCTAAATGATATCAATATTAAATTGCCCAAATCATTGATGTTATGTGTTATGAATTACTCAAATGCCATATTTAATTCCAAATGCAAGTATGCACACGACCTCACGAGCACGCATACATGACATGATTTTACCGAGGTTTTCAAGAATGGGATTTAGAGGTGGGGCATATCGTACGATATGTTTTACCTCGCTTTTGGCAAGGACAAGACAATCATGCATTTTCATAAGAAGGGTCTCCCTTCCCTCACAAGTGCATACATCACATAAGAAGGGCCTCCCTTCCCTCGCAAGTACATCTCACAAGAACATCTCACAAGTGAAAGGACATGACATGAGCATTTAGGAAGAAGGGTCTCCCTTCCCTCACAAGTAGTTTACTCTTCCAAGCATGATACAAGCAAGCATGACATGGCATGACAAGCATGGGCATTTAGGAAGAAGGGTCTCCCTTCCCTCACAAGTAGATTACTTTCCAAGCAAGCATGACATGGCATGACACGCACGATACGATAAGATAAGACAAACATGACAAGTTTTCAAGCAAGGAAATGGTATTTTCAGTCAAGTCAAGTGCACGGTGTTTTCAAGGGTTTCATCGGCTTTTATGAATTCAAGCATGATTATATACTCCTTTACTTTATTGTCATGATATGAATTATTCCTGCTTTATATGCTATGAATTGTTTCCTTCTAACTTATAAGAATTATTCCTGCTTTATGTATGCTATCTGTACGCTACGACTGTTGGTTAGTGCTTAGTACCCGCTGAGTATTCCATGCTCAGCCGTACTTCTTATGTCGGCAGGTGATGGCGGAGCAGCTGCTCCATTTGATATCTGTGCTCCGAGCCCTTGGGTGGAGGAGGAGTACGTCGAGGAGCCTTTTGAGGAACCTCCAGTAGAGGGTTACCATTAGGTGGTTGTAGATTCTGAGTGGATTAGCTGTGGGTGAGATGAGAGATTATATCCATGTATTTTGGCGGGTCTGTCCGCACTTTCTTCTGGTTACTTTTTGTATAAACTTGGACCATATGTATATACTTAGAGGTTGTTAGACTTCCGCTGTGTTTTATAGTTATGTTTCCGCTATAATGTCCTCTATTGTATATGCTCTATGGGTTTTTGCAGGTTGGTTTGTCAAGCAAGTTATGTAAGTCATGATTGAGTCGTCCAAGATTCACTCTAACTCCTAGGGTGGGTTTTGGGTCGCGACATCCTCAAACCCGTCCCAATAGGGGTAGGGAGGGACCTGTTATCATTCCTAGATAGGGACTAGTAAAATAAGGGGATTAGGTCATTCTTTTGAGGCTTTGCAAGTTTTGTCATTGGACAATATATATTTTCTTTTTGCAACTTTTGTCACAGAAATAAGTATTTTCTTTTGAGAATTAGATGTATTATGCTTTTTATCTATTAGGTTGCCTGGAAGACTTCAAATGCAACAATAAATGATAATAAATGATTTCATATATCGATAAGGCTTGAAATCTCATGATGGTAAGAATAAATCTTGTTAAAAACTTTGATAAAGTGACTCAAATTTCCTAACAATTACTATCACAAGTTTTATAAGTCTCTGCAGGAGAACTAATCCTAAGGCTATGTTTCTTTGAGAGCAAAATTGGTATAGGAAATTATTTCCAAGAGAAAGGTTTTCCTTCAAGTGTTTAATATCCTTGAAAATACACTTTATTATAGAAAACTTTTCCCACGAGTTAATATTATCCATGGAAAATTTTTCCCTCAAATATAGAGGGAAGTTAATTCCTTGGAGAGACCCTTTACTAAGGTCTCCAAATAAAAGAACGAACTTTCCCAAATTTTTTTTTTTTTTTTTAATTTTTAATTTTTTAATTTTTGATTTTTAAAATTTTAAATTAAATTAATTCTTTATTTTAATAAAATTTTAATTCTAGTTTTTTTTATTTTTTATTTTATATAATTTTTAATTTTTAATTTTTTTTTAATTTTTTATTATATGATTTTCTCATAATTTTTTCCCTTCTAGCCAAACAGTAGAAAAGTGAAGATTAGGGAATTTTTGGAAAAAATTTCACTTGGAAAAAATTTCTTTTCCATCTCATTTCCGTGCAAATAAACACAGGCTAAGGGGACTAGGATTTCCTCTTATTGGGGCCATAGTAAAATACAATGGCCCAACCTCTCCATCTCAACACATGTTCCTTTTAATTCCTTTTTACTTTGATTAAGATTCACTAACCCTTAGGGTTAAAGAATCCAACCTTGATTTTTAGAAAGAAAAAAATCAAAATGGTTAAATTCCTAACTAGAATTGAAGGGTGTTAGAGCTAAGTTAAAGGCCAGCTAGAGTAAAAGTCTCTCCCAAAATAAAGTGAAAATCGTCTGGTCATCACCTAATAACATAAATGATATTAGACGACGTCTCCCCTCTAAAATTTGCCATGTATCCCCTTTTAACACCTTTAAATTGTGGTTAAGATTCACTAACCCCTTGAGTTAACCATCTAAACCTTGGCTTTTAGAAGTATTTTTTTTAACGCCGCGTAATTGTGGTTAAGATTCACTAACCCTTGGGGTTTAAAAAAAAAATTCAAAAAATCAAGGTTAGATGGTTTAACCTTAGGAGTAGGTGAATCTTAACGACAGTTAAATAGTGTTAAAAAGGGTGACACACGGCCAATTTTAAAAGGGGAGACATCTAATACAATTTCTGGTACAGTTTAAATTTAAACCGGAGCTATGCTTCACGGCATTGAAACGGAGCCACCTTTTTACACCATGGCAGTGGCAATCTTGTAATTTATGGAGAAAAAAGTGTAATAAAATTGCCTCTCTCTCTCCATAATTACAAGAGTTCCACGCTCCCGCTTCAACACCGTGAAGAACAGAGCTCAACAGAGCTCCAGCTCAAAATTAATCTCTTTTTGGTATTAGGAGCGATGAGACGATTTGCAATCCCCAAAATAAGGGAAAAATAAAAAAGATTAAAAAATAAAGAAAAAAAGAGAAGAGACTCAGACCCCGAGGTTAAACATGGAGGAGCTATTAACTTGGAACCCCACACGGGGAACAGAAATTGCTAAACTGCAACTAGCACAGGCCAAACAGTGTTCAATTAAAACATTGGAGCCTTATCTCAAATATTTTGGGGTGGGTAAAGAATCTTGGTTTGCCCTGAAAAAAACAGATTTCGCGTGTGGTGAGAGAGAAATCTCCAGAAGTTTGCTCAGCTATCCATCTAAGATTAAGATCAGAAGGTGAGTTTCTTCTTGCAAAAAAAAGATTTCTTCTAGTGCTTGGGCTTAGAATACATAATCAGAAGGTGACTGAATGTTTGGTACCACAACCAGCAGCACCAGGCAAAAACATAGAATCAGAAGGGATCCAAGTCCCACCAACTGATAATGTCAAAGTAGAGAACAAATATCATGATGGTCGTGGACCCAATTTTCCCCATTATTGTCTTATGAGAATACCACCATTCTTGTTTCACAAGTGCAATTATTGTCTCTTATGAATCGCAACTTCAAACACATTGTACCCTTCTGCTCATTTATGGACTCGTCAATTTTTTCACACTGCAATGGCTATCACAAATATGAAATATTGCCTCTTATCTCACAAATAGATGGATGAGGAGTGCTAGTGCCCAACGCATTAAGTCATTTTTTTCTCAACAGACACAGTGTTGATGCAACATGTTGTGTTGCTACCCTATAACAGGAGATGGGCTGACACTTGTTGCCACCACCTTGCGTCTGGGGAAGCCTGAGACTGGGGCTAGCATTTCTGATGGATGGAAACTAACAAATCACTCTTGCATGCTATAGTTGAATGATCCATCTCACAAGCTCAAGTGCACTTCTTTTTCATAGAAATAAGTAGCTGAAACCCAATTAGTTTCTAGCATCATCTACGATACTGTCATGATGCAAGGTATGATTTTCCAATGGTTTTTGAGCTGCTTACAAGTAACAAAACATCTGACATGAATGGGTGGTGGCAGGGGATGGTTCGAGGGTAACTAGTGCCTTCGTTGCTTTGCACGCTTCCAGGACTGCCGCCCCTTGATCTTCCATTTTCCGACGCCAACTGGACGGTTCTGTTCCTCAATCTCTCGAACTTTACGTTTCCTGGAAAACATTGAGACCCCAAAAAAAAAGTACTCAGCAACAGAAACAAAATAACAAAACCAAGTAGCAAACCTAGCTAACCAGTGTTTATTCATCCACCACGAGTTTGAGTAATGAAAAGATGTGCTTTAGGGCAAAAGTCTCTAACCTGTACTCCCCAAGTGAATTATCACACAGCAGCTCGTCAGCCAGGCTTGCCTTCCTCTCCTTCTTAGTAAGCCTGCCAGAGAAGAAATCTGATGCTGACTCAACCACGGT
Organism: Tetracentron sinense; assembly: GCA_015143295.1. Classification (NCBI taxonomy): domain Eukaryota; kingdom Viridiplantae; phylum Streptophyta; class Magnoliopsida; order Trochodendrales; family Trochodendraceae; genus Tetracentron; species Tetracentron sinense. Next base: position 15,331 of record JABCRI010000717.1, on the reverse strand, counting down.
ACCCACCTGATTGATTTGTACCAATCAGGAAAAAAACGATTTGTCACAAATCCAACAGTTACCCATTAATTAAACAAATCAAAAGGGACAACTAGATGAATAAACATAATTAAATGTGCTTAATTTCTCCGAAATGTAAACATTCTATACAATTAATGTACTATGACACCATAGACTTGCCTGGAAATACTTGGGCAGTGCCTTTGACTTCGAATCACCCTTCTTGTAGTGTCTCTTTGGATCAATGACACTCCTCAACTGTACCATCAACAGAAAGAATGTGAACATGTCAATGCCCCTCTCAAAGAACAAACTAAAATCATATCAAGCCACCAAGGGAGATTTGAGAAATCTTAAGGACTCCTCTAAATTGGATGAACCATTCAACAGTGCCTCTATAATCTTCAGAGTCAATGAACCACTGTATGTGAATATATCTAACATGTAATGCTTAGAGATATATAATTTCTATGATGTTGGTAACCATCATTTATTCAAAATGAGAAATGTATTTTATGTGACACTGCAGCTCCAGTTATGGATTAGACATTATTTGCACCAGAATATTCTACAAATGCAGTCCAGAGAACAGGAGTCTAAAGGAATATCGGGACAAAAAACTAATAGAATCTCCAAAAGAGCCACAATCTCAATTCTATGACGTTGGTCACAACATCTATTCAAAATGAGACTCAAATGTATATTATGTGAAACTGCAGCTCCAGTTATGGATTAGACATTATTTGCACCAGAATATCCTACAAATGCAGTCGAGACTCCAGAGAACGGGAGTAGGAAGGAATACAGGGACAAAAAACTAATGGAATCTGAATCTCCAAAAGAGCCACAATCTCAATTCTATGATGTTGGTCACCACATCTATTTAAAATGAGACTCAAATGTATATTATGTGAAACTACAGCTCCAGTTATGGATTAGACATTATTTGCACCAGAATATTCTACAAATGCAGTCCAGAGGATAGGGGCATATAGGAATACCGGGACAAAAAACTAATGGAATCTCCAAAAGAGCCCCAATCTCAATTCTAGCCAGATCAATGAAAATCAGCTTAAGAATCATTTTCAATGTAGTGAATGTACAGACCATTATCCCTGTCATGAATAAAATGGTCACGAGGGACCAAACCAAGCCTCCACTCAGCCATTTTTATTGCCATACCATTTGAGCCCCTCAATTACAGAATAAAATTTTCCATTTTGCAGTGTTTACTTTAAATAGAATATTAGGAATAAAAATTATCATCGCCAAAATGGATTCATCCAAAGCATCAATCATGGAACACCTACAACAGATGGTGTATTAAAAAGTACTTGCAAATTTCATGACATCTACTTCAACTGGGATTTTATCGCAAGTTTGCTGAAAGATTTTTAATTTATCAAAACAGATGTGAAGAGAATCGAATATATTGTTTAGCAAGGTACAATTAGCTCTTAGGTAAGGGCTTGACTTTTGTGCCATCAAATCACTAATTGATGCTTTTAATTACTAATGTCTCTAAAACATCTCAAAAAATAACTTTTACTTCTTAGATTCTTTATCTATGTGCTTCTTATGGTAATTATACCATCCCAGGTTTAAGGATCCCCAAGGAATCAAAGTTCAACACCCAGGAACCCTGCAGATGTTGTAGACATAACCACAAGAAATTAAAACCGACAATAATACAAGAAAGAATGACAAACAAAATTAGAAGTGTATCACAAGGATTGCACCTGTTCCAAAACAAAGTATTACATGAACACATTCTGGTAACCATAGCACTCTACCAACATTCACAAGTATTTCAAATTAAAAGCTTTAAAATACATTGCTGAGTAATAATTTCAGTAAAAGACAACCAAAACAAGTCAAAAACCATAAAAATTACAACAAACAATTTCATAACCACCAATACTTCCAACAAGCTTGTGAAGGTACTCAATGTTATCGAAAAGGTTGACCAGTTGGAAGAAAAGCTTCCTATCTCTTGGTAGGAGGATTACCCTCATAAAAAGCGTAATGGCAAGTGTTCTATATAACGCTTGAAGAAATTCCAAAGAGACTTCTGATGAATAGGAGGAAAATCCACTTGGTGAAATGTGAATGAATTTTTTCTCCCCAACTACTGTGGTGGTTTGGACTTTAGAAGGTTGATATGCAATAACTTGACTGGGAAAATGGATATGGCACTTTAGCTCAAAGAATAGGTTCTTGTGGAGAAGGGTCATTGAGGTAAGTATGGGATTGTATGGTGATTCTGGAAATGGATTACGAACGTGAAAGACCAATTTCTAGAACGGTTGAGTTTTGCAGTTGGGAATGGGAACTCGAATTGCATTTGGGAAGATAATTAGAGTGGGGTAGGGTGTTTATCTAGCATTTGCCTGAGGCTCTAACATTTAATACTTCACAAAGATGTCCTGGTTTGAGACTCTGCTTTGATAGAAGAAATGGAGTTGTCATTTGGAATCTTATCTTTAGGCAAAACTTGAGGGGTCTCAATAGTCAAGATTGAGGGTTGCATCAGCTTTTTGATTGATTAAACAGAGTGAAAATCAATCCAGAACCAGAAAACAAGTGAGTATCTATGGGTACCGCCAAACATTAGTTCATTACCAGAGATTTTTTTTTTTTAATTTAGTCCTTGAGAAAGAAGATTCAGACCTGGTTAGAAGGCCCAGTAAGGAAACATTTGGAAGTTCAAGGTACCTCCAAAGATCCAAGCCTTCATTGGATGGCAACTTTGGACAAGGACCGTATAGAATTGGGACATAGCAATACCCAATGGGTGCAACATGTGCATAGAAGAGGAGGAAATGGTCACCATCTTTTTCTTCGTTATCCTTGGGCTTAGGTGATAAATAGATTCTTTCTTTCCATGTTAAATGTTGCTAGGGTGAGCCCAAAGGAGGTTTGTAGCAATACTCTTGGGGCATAAGGTGAATTCACAACTAGAGGCTATATTTTGTGGGGTAAGAAGAAAGCGGCGCTATTTTGGGGATTTGAAAGGAAAGAAACAATAATCATTGTTGGCAGAGATTCTTCTCTCCCCAAATTAATTTCCATCATTAAGTAGAGTTTGCAGAGTTGGTCGAGCATTTTTTCCAGAGTTCTTAGATACAAAACCTACAATTTTTGGATATAATTGGAGTCACTTAGCTTTAAAAGAGTGTGTGGAGTTTCCTAAATATACTTTGTTGTTTTTTTGCTTTGCTTGTTTACGGAATTCTTCTCATCCCCTACACTTGTATATATATTTTATTTTGATAAAATTATTTTCAATAATAACAAAAAAAAATCACCGCCAGCATTAGTGCATAGTCACCAAGTCGGAGTTCAGGAACTATTTGGCTAGGAAAAAAATTCAAAGAAAAAAATCGACAAAATTCGAAGAAAGTTGAAAAATAATCGAGAAAATGTCAGGCAAGATCAAAGTTGTTAAATCGTAATCGAATTGTAAAATCCTTTCAAGCTAAATTTGATTCAAATCGGGATTCAAATCGTAAGATTCAATCAATTTTTTAAAAAAAATACTTAATAAATCAAAAAAATAGAATAATCCATTATCCAAAAGATTTCATTCATATCTATTTATAAAAGAAGGTAATGAACATCTCATTGCAAACACTATACAAAACGCGAACGAATTCAATAAAACAAAATAACCTCAATATCATAAAAAATAAATCAACAAAAGTAAACTCGTGTAATTATGTTTTTCGTTTCTTTTCTCATCTTTAAAAACATAAAGTACCTTTAGAAAATTGAAAGAATAAAAAGTATTTATTTAAGTATCGGTCCGTAAAAGGGGTTTCTTGCTTGAATCGCATGAATCATACGATTTGAATCGCAAATCGAATGGGTAAAAATGAGATTTGCCCAATTAAGATTTTCACATACGATTTGATTTTGCTTGGGATTGGATTCAAATCGTAGGATGTGAATCGCAAATTGGAAGGATTTAACAACAATGGCCAAGATATAAAAAAAAAACTAAACAAAAAAGATTACCGAACATGAGAAATTATAGACAAATATATTCTATGCATTATATATTTACACAAAAATTTGTGGATAATTCACGTTTAATGCGTCAAATTTGCGAATTTTTAAAAACGTTGTAATTTTTTCGATAAATTGCAAAGACTTTGTAAATTAATTGTCCGACAACATAGTCACAACTTGCAAGTTATTTGGAAAAATTTTACAACAATTAGAGATTTTTGCTACTGTTTAATCCCTATTTGGGCTTCACAACATGAATTTTGCTTCAACATTTCAATCTACCAAAAATCATTACTTTTAGCCTTCCTTTCGTCATCATAGAGCCTTTAACTTGCACCGATTCACTCCCTCTCTTTGGTGTCCTCATTGGTCTTGGTTGAACATGTCCAAACAATTTCAATCAACTCTCCCTTACTTTCTCACATGTTAAAGTCACTTTATCACTTATTGAAGCTACTCCCAAATTATCTTGAATATGCTTATTTCTAATATTATTTTTTCTAGTCTTTTTAGAAATCAATTTCAAAGATCCTCATCTCCGCTGTTACAAATCTCCCGAGAAATACTCAATTTCTCATGAGAAAAACCAAGAAAATCATCTAAAGTTTAAAACTCTGTTTTTATTACGATATTATAAAAATCTCTAGTTTACATGCCTGTAATCTCCTGGTAGTCATTTAGCTGTGTACTTCCCTGCTTTTTCTATTCATATATATTTTGATTATCGATAAAAAAGAACCTCGCAAGAAATATAATTTTCTCTTTTTACCTCGTAAATATCGTGAGATTTAGCCGAGATTTTATAAATGTCGTGAGAAATAAACAATGATATTGGTTTTATGAATTTATAACTTTGTATTGGTGATATTTATTAGTATTTTCTATAATTTTAATATATTTTTTAAATCATTGCCGAGATTTAGGCAAGAAATATTCAGTAAAAAATTCAGATTTGAAAATCTCTCAAGAAAAACTTCGACCAATATAAACCTGAGAATGAGATTGGTAACACTGCTCATCTCGGCCAAATTCATTCTATGAATATGTTGCTTCATGTTCGTCCAAAATTCTGCTCCATAAAGCATAGTTGGTTTTATCACTGTCATATAATGTTCTTTTTTTGTTTGATTGGAACGCGTCAATCACAAAGCACTTAGAAAGCACAAATGTTGATGGAATAGAGTGTACAAACTTTTACTTGAAAGAAAGAGTCCATGAACATTTAAAATATTTAGGACATACATCTATGCACACCATGGAGTTTACTAGGCAGCTACATTGTAAAACAAATAAGCACAACCAAAATAGTTACTGGAGAAAAATAAAGATAGTGGACTATCACAACCAACACCTGAACCCTGAACAAAGAGTGGTTGGAATCTGCAGACAACTACTGGTATACACATAACATGAGGTTGTTCCAAACTGATCTAAATGGGAAAGGAAAAGATAGGAGAGGGGAAAAGGAAAAGATAGGAATACTCCTCCAAATAGTATGACACCAATTGATGACGAAGACACCCAAGATGACATGTCCTATTCAATATCATGAAATAAGGGGCAGAAACGATCCAAACACCTTATATGAACTCTCAAATTTAGGAGGCAAGAGTTTTAACTTTTAGACTTAAAAGCTGCTAACTTAACCAGAATTGAACGGTAAAAAAAATTCTCATAATTTCCCCAACGATCCATGTCAGACAGAAACTAACAGAAAGAAAAATTGTTCTGTTTTCTCTAAAGGATAAGCACTATAAAAACTTGGCAGCCAATAACATCACCACCCAAGCATCCCAAAAGAGTGTGTCTAGCAAGAGAATGTTCTTCAATGACCGATTTGTTATTGACAATTAGACATGTTAAAGTAAGGTAACCCTGATCAAATAATACATGTCTTTCAATGTCACAGACTTGATAGCTTTTGTAACTTTAACTGTAAGCCATGGTTGGAGAACTTGTTTACGGAATCGTGCCTCACTAGAGTTGACCACACTCCCCTAACTATATCAAGTTTCCATATTGGTAAACTTAACCTGCCTCAAAACCAATAAAAAAAAATAAAGAATAAAACTACTACATGCCATGCATCTAAGCATGTGATTCTGTAAATCCCATTTCGTAAGCAATTAAAATGTTCCTCATACTCTCAAACTCCATTTACAATTAAGCAGTTGTCTTTGCGAGAGTAGGCCACAACTGATCTCTTTTGTGTAACCACCAGACAATTATATGCATAGTATAGGATTGCCCAAGTTGCACATCGACAATTCGGCATACTTGAATGTGCAACATTGGTACAAAACAACTCTATGCCATGCAAGTTTCACCAGAACTCGAAACACATGTTACACAGAAGACCTATGTGAGTACAGCTAAAACTAGTAAAGGAAAACAATTCAATGTACATAAAAAGAAAAGAGTCATCGCACCTTCAGTAATTGGAGATCTTTCTTTAACTCCGGAGTGAGGGTCAGGGCAGGCATGTGAAACCTATTGTACATTCACAACAAACACATATCAGAAACAGCACACTACAGATACAAAGATGAGATCTTTGTCCGAAATTCGCACGTACCAATTTCTACCAGCCGTATCCTTCACTTGTTTCCTAAGCAACTTCTTCGGGTCTTTAGGTGGAACAAAAAGCCCATCAACAAGCTCGGTGGTGTTGGGTTTCCATACTGTCCTATTTTCAGGTAGAATTTGTGATTTCTTAGACCCATCTTTCGTTCCAGATGAGAAACAAGGCAATTTCGGTTCCCATGAAAGACCGATCGCCGGCATTCTGATTGAAATCAAATCCAAACAAGATGTTTTCTACCTATCTTTATAGATGTTTTCTACCCCTCACGAATCATCGTAATCTTGATTCTCCTTCAATTAAACAAAAAACAAGCGAAAGTAAAGGAAAATGCTGATACCAAATCAAAGAACAAAATAGAGGACAAACATGAAAGATTGCAAATTATGTAGATAATACTTTTCAATGGCAACCGCAATCTCCCCCTACAGAGCAATAGCTGTACACAAATAGAGAGAAGAGAGATAGAGAGAGAGAATTGGTTAGGGTTTGAGGACACGAGCGTAAGCAGAAAGAGATACGTTTGTTTGGAGCATGTGTAGGGCCGGGAAAGACTTTAACCAAACCCTCAAGATAGAGGAATTTTGGAAATTCAGCCTTACTTGGCTCACGGATCATAGTGGAAAGAAAAAAAAAATCATCTAATTTTCAAGTTTAGGAGGACAGGTCCAGAAATATCTAATTTCTCTCAAGAAATACCGAAAAACATGTAAAGTTTAAAAATTTGTTTTTATCGTAATATTTTAAAAAAATCTCACGAGAAATACGCTTTTTTCTTTTTATCATATTAATATCGCGAGATTTAACCGATATTTTAAAACTATTGCAAGAAATACTCAATATTATTGTATTATTTTATGTAATTTTAATTATATTTTTAATCATCGCCGATATTTAGGCGAAAAATATCCAGGAAAAAAACTCATGATTTGAAAATCTCTTAAGAAAAACTACAGCCGATAAAAACCTAAGAACAAAATTTGTAACATTGAGATTGGGTATCCTCATTGGAGGGCTGGATTGCTACCCCTAAGCAGAGATAAGTATGAATATTTAGTTGCATGATATATTTGTCCCTCAATCTAAGATAGTGAAGGTGTGCTTTCATTTGAGGATAGTCCTAGCCATGGTGTCAAACTTCAACTCAGCGAATGCTCATTCAATTCAGTAGAGTGGCTCTAACCGGCTAACTACTAACTAGCTTACCATGACCCCTACCAAACAAATAGACATCAAATTAAAAAAAACATAATTGGCATCATCACATCACACAAAAAAATGTTTTTTTTTTTCATGCTATAAAATATTTTCGTCATATGATTTGAGCTTTTTTTTATATAACATAGAGTATCCCAACCCTGACAAGGACTAATCCTCGTAGATGCATGTTCAGGGGTGATTCTTCCATCACCGCAATTCAAGGAATGGAAAAAATAATCTGAACAAATCTGATTGTTCGGGACGATTCTTGCACCAGTTTGTGAAATCTGCAAGGGAGAGAAAGACCAGCTAAGACAAGAGAGAAGAGAGGTTTTGCTAAGCCCTAGGCGAGAAGGGATAGATTGCGCTGATTTGGGGGGGATTCCAAAAACTTATATCTCCTTCTGTCGACTTCAATGGCAGGGTCGTGAGCGGCAGCGGTTTGGGGAGAGAAGAAAATGGAAGAGAGGAGAGAGGAGAGAGGAGAGAGGAGAGAGGAGAAGGGGATTCGATTAGAGGAAATAAGAAAGTGGGATGGGGGAGAGTCACGAGTGTTTAAAACTACGGTGTATATTGGGTGACTCTAAATCGTAGGATGTGTTTTGTACAGCGTAGATTAAAACCACTTCTTTAAGCCTTCAATAAGGAGTGCCCTCCAAAACGCCTCTCTCTCTCTCTCTACATATATATATATACAATATATATACTAGCGGGTGGCACGTGCGATGCATGTGAGAGCGATTGGAAGGAGTTAATCACAGTTAATAGGAGTTAAAATGGACACACGTTAACCTGCGGGTGCGATTGAACTCCAAAACACCCCTCTCTCTCTCTCTCTATATATATATATATATATCATTTACTATATATATACTAGCGGATGGCACGCGCGATGCACGTGAGAGTGATTGGAAGGAGTTAATCACAATTAATAGGAGTTAAAATGGACACATGTTAACTTGTGGGTGCGATTGAACTCTCCCCAAGTTCAATCACAATTGGCTGTGATTCTATTCTTGAAATAGATAAGGGGTATGTGAACGCCTAAATTTACCGCCTTTCCTCCCCTCTCAACTCTAGGTATCGGAATAAGGTCCGAGAGTGGAGGAATGACGCTAAATCTATTTTTGAGAGTCGCCACCTACTTAGGGGAAGTAGGATCCCGAAATAATCCAAATGAGGGGGGTCTACAGTCCAAAATAGTCTAGGTAAGGGATCCCTTTAGGTCCTGGGGAAGGGGTTAGGCACCCCAGGACCTCCATCCGAAGACGGTAACCTACTCATTAGGTCTAAATCAAACATAAAAAAATCACTTAACATTTCCTAAAACTTATTAATTTTACTAATCGAAAACAAAAAGAGGGTGTGAAAAAGTTTATTTTTGGTTGGGGTCGAACCCTGATTGGGCTGCCTACTTATCCGGTTAGTCGGAATCAGACCCTCAATAGTAGTTCGGGGTCCGTGACTGTTTTTATACTCGTTTCGGAGTGTGGTCACTTCCAACTCGTGTTTGAGTTGGGGAAGGGAAGTGGAATGAGATTTATGAATCTCACTCTGGGAGATGGCAGCGCAGCTAGGTGCTCGTGGGGGAGCTCTAGGGGGCGTTCATTTATTAGGGTAAATTTCTTTTAGATTTTTTGGATGTTTTTGTTATTTTGTATTTTTTGATTTTTTTTGTATTATTATTTTTTTAATTTTGGCAAGTTTTAATTAGCCATGAACTAAACTAAATACCCAGGGTAGGCAAAGAATAAAAAAAGGAATATAGGGCCTAATCTTATCATGCCCATACACACATGAAAAATATATACATGACAAAATAATGGGGGCCCAAGAGAAAGTTAATGGGCCAAGGCCCATTGACCACTAATGGTCAATTGGCTTTGGTCCACTATCATTCCTTTCTAAAATGGTTCTATGGGCTTATGGATCTCAATTACTAATATGGCCCGAACCAAAGGCCCAAGGGATTCAAATCTCAACATTCCCTCTCTAAAATAATCTATAACATGCAAAAAGAAAATAAACAAATATAGGGAGGATACGTACCTACGTGCGGTTGATGGGGGAAGATGCCGGTATCGCCGCCGTTGCTCCAGTGAGAAGAAAACGGCAACTACAAATCACTCTTTCTCACCGTCACTCTACCCACAGAACAATGGGTTTAAGCAAATTAATTTTAAAAAAAACTAAATCCAAGAATGGCCACTGGTCTGGGCCGACTTTTCTCCTGTACAGGTGAAATGGCAAAAAAATTAAAATTAAAATAACAGCCAATAATACCAATAATTCTGGATTTATAGATCTAGATCTAGGGATCTAGATTTGTAAACCCTGACCTGGATCAAGGGCGATCTGGATGGAAAAACGGGGTTTGACAAAGAATAGTGAATGAGTTGATTACCTGAAATGGGAGAAAGAAGAAAACAGGGGCTTAGTTCTTCTCTAGATCAGGAAACCTGAGCTTGGTGCATGTGGACGAACTGCCGGCCGAACTCAAGCATACACACAGTCGGACGTGGATGAGAAACGGGGAAGATAATCGGAAAAGATGGTCGGAGGTGATCTCTATGTACCTGCAACAGATAAATCGGAAAAGAAACAGACAGTGAATAACACACAAGAGAAACTCGGGTTTCATATTCAGATTTGGATCTAGATCTAGATCTGGATCTAGATCTAGATCTAAAATTAGAAATGGAGATGGGATCTGCCGGACTGGTACAGCTCGCCGGAAGGAGTGATCGCTGGATGGAGGGGACTTTCTAACCTAGAAATTCTGGATCGAGAAGAAACATGGAGTAGAACAGCAAGATGAAAACGAAGAAAAGAGAAAAGAAATAGAGAAAAGAAAGAGTTAAACAGATTACCTTGGCCGTGAATCCAAGATCACCGAGGGATAAGAGAGGAAGGAGGTGCGATAGGATCTGCCGTGGAGAACGCCAGAGTTGTCGCCGGTGAAAACATGGAGCTGGAGAGATGCGGTGCTGCTACTGCTGTAGGCTCCAGGCGATGGAAGACTTGCTGATCGGATCTCTTGCCGGTGGGAGACAGAGAACTAAGAAAAATGAGCTTGATAGAGGCTCTGGATTAGATGGAAGAAGAGGAGAAGAGAAGGAGAGGAGCGTGAGCTCTGCGGCTTGCAACCGAAAATGGTTATAACCTAAAAAAAATGAGGATATCCTTTACCTCTGGCTTCTTATAGAGATCTCCCACGGGCCTTGGGCTTTAAATGGTTTAGGGTATGGATATTTGGGGTGTGGGCTTAGGAAAATGAGGGTTTAGGATTTGAACTTGGGCTTGATGAAGTGAAATTTTAAACAAGGTTTTTTTTTTTTTTTTTTTTTTTTGGGGAATGGGGTTTGAGATTTAGGTTGTGGGCTTTGGGCCTTAGGCAACAGATCTTGGGCTTCTCTCCAACTCTCTCAGTCTCTCTCTCTCTTGAGACCAAACAAATAATGGAAAATAAATTAAAGAAATATATAAAAATAATTAATTAAATTAAATTAGAAAAAAGATTTTTAGGGGTGTAAAAATGGGGTGTTCACAGTTGCCCCTCTTTGTCGGAGAGTGCTGGCAATTGAACGACAAAGACTGAAGAACCCGTCATTTTTACACACCTAAAACCTGTGAAAACTTGTGAAAATCAAAGATAAGAAAAGGGAAAGCCTAGTTAAACTTGCCAAAACAAAGATGGAGTGATGGGTAATAGTTTATGGCCTCATTGCGGAGGTCTGCTGGGGAAAATGGGTGTACATGGACCATGGATTGAAGGGAGCTCGCGTACACTATTGCATGGAGAGTGATATAGTGTTCGGAGCGAGAGTGCTGCGACATGGAAGCTGAGATGCGCACGGAACGCAGGGAATGTTCATGGAGAGCAGGAAATGCTCACGGTGAGCTGAGAATGCTCATGGAGAGCGGGGACTGCTCACGAATAGCAGGGAATGCTCACGGAGAGCTGAGATGTGCACGGAATGCTGGATGAGGGTGACAACACTTTTTGATGTCAGCTATAGATTGAATTGATGGATGACAACCTATTCTGATGTCAGACAAGTCGAGATGAGATTGATGACAACACATTTCGATGTCAAGCAACTGAGATGACATGGATGGCAACACATTCCAATGTCAACCACTCTGAACTGAATGACAACACATTCTGATGTCAAACAGGGGAGATGAATGCATGACAACACATTCCGATGTCAAGCATGCTGAACTGAGTGACAACACATTCCGATGTCAAACAGGGGAGATGAATGCAAGACAACACATTCCGATGTCAAGCAAACGAGATGAACTGGATGACAACACATTCCGATGTCAACCAAACCGAACTGAATGACAACACATTCCGATGTCAAACAGGTGGAAATGAATGCAAGACAACACATTCCGATGTCAAGCAAACGAGATGAACTGGATGACAACACATTCCGATGTCAACCAAACTGAACTGAATGACAACACATTCCGATGTCAAACAGGTGGAATGAATGCAGACAACACATTCCGATGTCAAGCAACGAGATGAAATTGTGACAACAAATTCCGCATGTCAGCCCACACTGACTGTGACAACACATTCCTCTGTCAAACAGTCGAAATGATGCAGTACACACATTCCTATGTCAAGCAACGAGAATAAATGGCTGACACACATTCTGTGTCAACATGGAAATGAATGCAAGACAACACATCCGGGTCAAGCCAAACGAGATGAATGGATACAACAACCATCCGATGTCCACCAAACTGAACTGAGATGACAACACATTCCGATTCAAACAGGTCGAAATGAATGCAGGACCACCATTCCGAGCAAGCCAAACGAGATGAAATGTGACAACACTTCTGATGTCAAACAGGTGGAAAATGAATGGCAGACAAACACAGTTCCATTCAAGCAAACGAGATGAACGGATACAACAAGTCGTGTCAACCAAACTGAACTGAATGACCACACAATTCCGATGTCAAACATGTCGAAATGAATGCAGGACAACACATTCCTATGTCACGCGAACGAGATGAAATGGAGACAACACTTCCGATGTCAACCCAAGAGGAGATGACTGCAAGACAACACACCTATGTCAAGCATACGTATGACATGGATGACACACATTCCGTGTCAACCAAACTGACTGAATGACAACACATTCCCGATGTCAAACAGATCGAAATGAAGGCAGGACAACACATTTCCGCTTCAACGAACGAGTGAAAATGGATGACAACACATTCCGTGTTCAACACCCTATTTATGAGGCAAGACAACACATTCTGCCGCGTCAAGCAACTGAGAGGAACGGTGACACACATTCCGTTACAACCAACTGAAATAATGACAAACACTTCGATGTCAAACATAAAGGATGATATAAATTGCTAGAGATGTACTTGCTTCCTTGCGAATCCGCGATCGCAATAGACTTGCTTGCCCACGAGCGAAGCGAACTGTCCTAGTCAGACCCTGTAAACCCAACTTTGAACAAAAATTTAGATTCTTTTTCTTTTGATAATTGTAGATTTTATTTGAAACAATGGCTTTTAAACCAGTGAACACTATACTCTGCTTTTTGCAATTTGCATGGAATTGCCTTTTTAGATATCGCATTTGTAGATCTGAAAACATGGGTGTTTTTGGACAGTCCATTATGACACAGAGAAAAAAAAACAGGACTTTTATTGTAACGGATAAGTAAAACTAAGTTTGGGTTCTCACCACGTGGCCAGATTGGCGATAAAGGGTCTTGTTAACAACTGGAAGCTTTGTTAAGACAAACGTGTTTTGCTTGAGAGGTACACAATGATCTTTTTACAACTCTTTCCCTTTTTTGCCCTTGGATGACCAGTCACGGGTTCCACAATTTTTTGCGCGATGAGGCCATTGCTTGTTTTCGCTCAGCCTTCGAGTTGATTAGATCTTTTTCATTTTTTCCCTTTTTTGCCCCTAGTTACAATACAGACTGTGGTTTCGCGTAATTTTTGCGCATTGAGGCCGTTTCCGTTTTTCACAGTCCCCAGCGATTTATTTGAAGTCCGTTCTGCTCTGATTCCTGAAAAACTGATGCACAAAAGAATTTTTTGACAAAATTCACTGTTTGAACCACTTTCACCTTTTTTCCTTTTTTTTTTACCCTTAGGAATTGACCAAGTCACAAGGTTCGCTATTTTTTTGCGCGAATGAGCCGGTGCCGGTTTTCACGCATGCCTCGAAATTGATCAAATTATTTCCCTCTTTTGCCCTAAGCCCACAAGACTAGAGCTGGGGTTCGCGTGATTTTTGCGCAATGAGAGCGTTTCCGTTTTCAACCCATGCCCGCAATTTATTTTTATATAGAGGCTTTACTCCCATTCATTGCCTTGATTGCCATGTTTCTACCTCGGTACTATCTGATAACTGCGTGTACTCTTAGTCTCTAAGGCTCAGGAGGACTTGAGATGGGACGATACTTGCTGAGGGGACTGAAGTTTTGGGACCACCCTTTCGGCTTATCGAGAATTCTGTCGATTTTTTTTAAACACCCTTCTTTGATTGATTTTTTTTCTTTTTTTCTTTTCATCAACATTTCTATTCCCCTTTTTTTTTTCTTTTTTCTTTTTTTGTGTATTTTTTTTTGTTTTTTTTTTTGTTTTTTGAAGTTTTGTGAATTGGAGCTACTTTGTCCAAATGATTTGAAAATTTACCGCACCTGATTTCCAGTTTGACCTACGTACCTTTTCAATGACAGGGTCATGCTTATTCATAGCAGCTAAGTGCAGGTGTCCCCCCATAAAAGTTTTTGAAAAAGAGGTTATTCGGGCTAAAACAAGAAAGGCAATACACTAACGAACTTTATTGATATTTGTAGTGTTACCATGATTAATTATAAAAAAAAAGGAGCGTAGCACCAAAAAAAATAACGGCCTCCTCTCATGTTCCCAAAGAAGCTAAGAGATACAATGCAATTATCAACTAAGGACCCTACGGCATAATACTTCTTAACTTTAATCTAAGTTGATTGGCCCCCCTAGGAAGATCCTCATCTCCATCGTCCAAGTCGAAGGGCAACCTCTCGATAACATTTTCCCTGCAATTTATGGGCCGCGTAGTTTGGGTACATTTTCCTCTCGTGATCTGGACGTTTGCCACACCACATTTTTTTCCGAGAACAAGGTCACCAACCGCAAATATCTCTGCGCTTGACTTTCCTTATTTGACGCCCTGGCCATCGCCCTCTGAATAGGCTTTGAGGTGAATCTATGGCTTTCAAACGCTTTTCAAACCCTTCAATCAGAATGCACTGTTCTAAACATCTGGCTTGGCCCATTCTGAATTCTTCAATTTCTGCTTCCCATTAGCCTCGCAAGACGGAATTTCTACCTTCATATGCAGACACAGCGGTGTCCATAAGGGAGTGCCGTATGCTAATGAGCTGTGGTCCGCCCATTCGAAGTGCGAATCGATGTTCTGTAGGCCATGAGTGCGTAGGGAGCATTTCATTGCCTGGCAAAGTACCTAGGATGGGGTGCCATTTTTCGCGATGA